>WNYA01003731.1:0-23012 GCA_019512145.1 Engystomops pustulosus
AGCGGCACGGAGACATCGGGGCAGCGGCACGGAGACATCGGGGCAGCGGCACGGAGACATCGGGGAGACTTCAGTGGAAGAAGAGCAGCGGATCCCGGGACAGCGTATCTCCCGACAAGTAAGCAGATGTGCCGAACATCTGCAATCTATTCTTCACTGTGTTTTTCACTTAAATGATCCTGTGTTCACTGTTTTTATTCTATTCTTCACTGTTCTTCACATCTGTTAACTTGTCGGGAGATAATATACGCGCGGAACAGTGAAGAATAGATTGCAGATGTTTGCATACATCTGCTAACTTATCAGAAGACATTCTTTTTCAATTAATTAACACATTTTATTCCCGAACCATGGTCCCTTTGAAAAATGCTCGAGTCTCCCATTGACTTCAATGGGGCTTGTTATTCGAGACGAGCACTCGCTCATCTCTAGTCTACACACTTGTATTTTACACATCGCTTCATATTAGTTTATCGTGTATATTATGAATTAGTCGGCTCAGCACAAATTGTACTTTCGTTTTTTTGCACTTTATTGTTGTTCATTTAGTAACAGTAAGTGACAGAGTCTGCTGTTAGTTTTATTTGACACTTACCTGAATTTGCGCATGCGAAGGTGGAGTGTCGCAGTCTTTGCCTTGTTTCTTTTCGCTTGCGGCGACTCATGTGTACTAAGAGCGCAGGCGCATAAATCGTGTATTTGATAGGACAGCATTGGCGTCTCTACTACAAGAGTCTGTATTACTGCGCATGCGCGTGATATTTTCCTCATCGCGAAAACTGATGTTCATACAGACAGGCACGCGAAACTGCTGTCTCTTACAGGTGTTGTACGTGGGTGATTGGAGGTAGCTGGACGATCTGTAACTTTAAAGGCAGACTCCACAGGCTGGGAGGCACTGACCCCTGTGGATTGTGACGTAACGTGTGGGGTACCTCCAGCCATGAGTGAGGGACCATGTATTTCTCCAATTCTTCACTCTACTTTGGCTAGTTTTGATTTCAGAGATTTTGTGCTGGTTTGAGCATTTGAGCAACTAGGGAATCCCATTACTTATTATTCAACTAGACTAGTAAACTTTATTTATATGTTTGTGTGCAAGGGGTTCATAGGCACTTTGTACAGGGACTACTGCAGGAGTACATACATTTAACCTTTTGTGCTCTTGTTTTCCAGGACTGTCTTGTATCTGTGTATTTTTGTAATAATCAATTATTTATAGTGTTTGAGAAAACTGTCCCCATTTCTTTTCCTACTCATGGCTGTATGTGGTCCTTTGTGATCGACTTTGGTCCACTAGTGTTTTTGATGTGTGTTTTCACACTTTTAAATGTTTTTATGAAATTTTGATGCATGGCATCCATCGGTTTGTGCTGATTTGTAAGAAATAAAAACTTGTATATACTTTAGCCTGTACACACTGGCTTTTTCTTGGATATTATTCCACTACACTGAAAATACTAACGCACAGTATGAGGTGAAGGAATATATATATGAAGGAACTATGAATTAATTTTTATACTTTATATTCAACAGACATTTCCTCAAGTTATAGCAATATCATTATGAATAGGACTATAATTGCCTTAAAATTCTAGATACAATATTTTATTATGTTGTCATTATTTATTTATAGAGCACCATTAACACCTTGGCTCTGTATATTTGGAAGGGGTTACATACATTACAATAATAAGCAATTATTTTATGGACCATTTTATTTTTTATAGGGGTTTGGGTATTTCTGTTAATATAACCCCCCCATATATTACCGCATCTTATTAACTTCTTCCCTCCAACTATTCAAAACAGCATGTAGGAAGCTTGTTAACCGTTTAAGTATTTTAGAGAATTTCAAATAAAATGAAGGTTTCCTTTGGAGTTTACCAGGTTTTTTTTTTATTAATGTTCATTGGTGCCGAAAACGACCAGGTTCTGCTATGCACTTCTTTAAATGACAATATCTCTGTAAAAGTTTTACACATCATATTTTACTTTGTTTATTTCATGGCATGTGAGACTTTAGTTTGATAGGATAGTTTTATTAATTACATATTTTTTTCTTTATAAAATTTGCCAATAATTGACTACAAATATAAAAAAAAAGCTTTTTTGTCATTTTTCTTAAAGTTTTTTTTTTAAATAAGTAGTACATTTTTAACAAAATATGTTATAAATATCTACAGCATTAGTTCACTTCACTTGAGGCTCGCTTCAAACACCTATATCTCCTGAAGCCTTGCACGTAGAAACACAATCCTAGTGTCATATAAATCCGGAAAGCAAAACAGAAAGCTGTACATAAAAATCATTTTAGTACAAATTTAAGCGGGGGTATCTCCGGTTCTGTTAAGCATCCATACACAATTCATTCAAACAATGTGTTTCTAGGTGCCAGGGTTCAGGAGATATGGCCGTTTGAAGTTGTTCACTCTCAAGACGTTTATAAACGTACTTTCTGCAGGGAGCATCTGCAAGTAGGAGCTATATAGCCGTAGGGCAGTCGCGAAGGGGTTCAAGAAAATCTACCATTTGTTTTTATGCATTGTGAAGCAAACATACCTTGAGAATGCTGTAGCTACACTGATGCAGAAACATACCTTGTTTAATTCCTGAACCGAGTGGTACTGCTCAAAAAACAATTATAAAATTCAAGACCTTTGAAAAGCTGGGTGTAGAATGATAAACCCATTACACAGAGCTTCCTGAATTGTCCAGACAGGACTAATCAACCTAAGCTGGATGACTTATACACAGCAGCTGGGGAATGGTGCAGCAATTGATTATTTCTGCGTGTCAGGGACTACAGAGTGATGACATTCTCGGCTTATGCTGGGCAGGGCAAGACTGAAGCAGCCCATAATTAGGGTAGGGAGAAGCGCCGGGCAGCCACATCAGCGACATTGCCTCATTATCATTATTTTATAATTGTTTTTTCATCAAAACCACTCGGTTCAGGGATTAAACAAGACAAGTTTCTGCATCAGTGTAGCTACAGCATTCTCAAGGTATGTTTGGTTCATAATGCATAGAATCAAATGGTAAATTTCCCCTTCCTGCCACAAGTATGCCCCAAATGACACGTCTACTTTATTCTTTAGGTCGGTACGATTACAGGGATACCAAATTTGTATAGGTTTTATAATGTTTACATACATTTACAAAAATTAAAACCTCCTGGACAAAAAAAATTGGGGGGGGGATTTTGCCATCTTCTGGCACTAATAACTTGTTTATACTTTGGTGTAGAAAGCTTTGAGAGGTGTAGTTTTTTGCGGCTTTCGAATACGTTTACAATGTTATCATTTTTAGGACTGCACAACCTTTTGATCACTTTTTACAGAATTTTTAATTTTTTTTTTTTTATGGCAAAAAAGTGCCATTTTCGACTTAGGCTCTCTTTTCTTTTACGGGGTATAGGACCATTTTTATATTTTGATACATCGGCATTCTCAGCAAGTCGATACCTAATGTGTTTGATTTTTACTGTTTATTTATATCAGTTCTAGGGAAAGGGGGTTTAACCCTAGATTGTCTGTACGATCCTATCATAAACTGCCATACTACAGTATGGCAGTATATGGGGATTCTCCTCCTCATTCATTACAATGTGCTGATAGAACAGTGTAATGAATGGGTTAACACAAAGCAGCCTCTGACTCGAGGCTGTCATAGCGATGGATCACCACTCCCCACTGACGCCATGGGGAGCGACAATCCTCGGCAAGATGGCGGCACCCATGCGACGCCATCTTTTTGAAGCCGCCGGCGATCAGCGGGAGAACATTGACTATGGAGAGGGCTCTGCCCGTGAGCCCTCTCCATGCACCAGCACCCGGCATGTGACGTAGTATTACATCACATGTCGGTAAGGGGTTAAGGTGTAGAAAATGAATCTACAAATATATTGTGCAGTTTCTTCAGAGTAAGAGGACACCCACACGTGGATGTAACCTGCTGTAAGGGCAGATGGCGGCCACAGGAGGGAAGGAGCGACATTTAGGTTTTGTAGGGCAGATAGTTTTCAGGTGTCATGACATGTTTGTAGAGCCCCTGTGGCCCGCATCAAATGTGGAGTTTTAGTTGTGTTTTGAAACGCAGTCCAAAGGCTCCAACTCCAATCACATGTTGAGGTAAGATTGCATTTCCTCTGTGTTTAGCATTGGAAACACAATGTTACCTCAAAATGTGATCACAGGTGAAGCCTTTGGATTGCATTTCAAAACACAACTAAGGCGCCACGTGTGAATGAGGCCTCAGGCCACAAATTCTTATCCCAGAGTATGACTTCATTTTGTAAACTTTTTATCACGTTGTATAACCCCTTGCCACTGATGGGCTTTTTCCATTTTACTTTTTGTTTATTGCTCCCCATAACTTTTTTTAAGTTTTTAAGCTGTGTGAGGGCTTGTACTCTGCGTAACAAATTATACTTTCCAGTGGCAATATTTTATATTCTATGCCATAAACTGGGAAATGGGAAAAAAAATTCCACAAGCAGTAAAATTGACAAGAAACTGCATTTGTATCATTTTCTTGTGGGCTCTGCTTTTATGTCTTTCACTGTGCGCTCCAAATAACATCTCTAATTTATTCTATGGGTTGGTAAGAGCACGTATTGCAGTACATTAGTAATTTCGGCCTACGCACATTATAGGCAGTTTGCTCGGTGCTGCCACGGGCAGAAACAGTCCAGTACAGGTCGGTAGGATGGAGAGGGACCCATACATCACTAGGTATGCAGATCCCAGCACTGGGCCAGATCTCATTCCGATGCGGTCTGTTAGAGCAGGGGTCCGGCTGTTATATGACATATGAGACACTGCTCTTCCCTGCATGGGGGACCCGTACAAAACTTAGGCTGGACCAACGGAGAAACCCATCAGCTTAGCCTAAGGCCCCTTAGTGGCCGATTTGGAACCAATATGGGTAATAACTATGGGAATAAACTGGAAATAGTGGTGGGAGAACCATCACAATCTATATGGGAGGGTATATTGTTAGGGGGTTATTTTGTGTTGTAGGCAATCCTAAACAGATGGGTTTGCGGGTCATGTTTGATGGTTTGTAACGTGGAAGAGAGTCTGACATTTTTGTAGAGAGTTCCAGAGTATGGGAGATGCACGGTTATATATATATTTGGCCGGCTCTGTCAATAAGCCCGGTCCTATGTGGCAGGGGGCTTGCTGGGGGAGTGTCGGCAGGTCCCCTTATGAATAAAGCCGACTGCAGCCCACCAGATATGAGGATCCGACCTCTTATTTTGTAAGAGGTCGGATCTGTTTAAATCACGTTTCTGACCCTAGATTTTTTTTAAAAAATGCTGGGGAGAAAGGGTCTCGGGATAGGGTTGTGGGGGGGGGGGCACATTTGGTGGGGGGCTATTTTGGGGTGACAAGTCCTCTTTAAGGACTTTAAGCTCTTTAGGACAAAAGGACAACAAATGCAAGAGATGACAGGATAATGTGGAGAATTTCTCACCAGTTCAGCACGGAACAGGGTAAGGATTTGTCATACAGTGTCACAACGTTTTAGAGCATTTGGACTGAAAGCCCACTCTGCAGTGACCAAACCTCTTATTAGTACAAAGAATCAAAAGGCTAGAAATCTTTTCTGTGCATGTTGTGTGGCAAATGGGTGCAAATAGCTCCCTCTCCAGGTCAGGAGCTGATAGGGAGACTGATCACCTCTCTAGGAAGGTTCTAGAACTTGGAGTCTTGTGAAATTGCAGCTGTAGCTACTGCCTTTCTGTAATACAAGCTGGAAGGTGATTGGAGAGGTGCTACCACCTGACCAGGGGAATATAAAAACCCCTGCTGGGCGGAAGCAAATGGTTCAGTTCAGTCTTCAGGTTCACTCAGAGTGAGAGACTCTATCTTTGAGTCAGACTGCAGTCAAGCCAGAGTGAGCAGCACACCTTCAGTGCTGCCACAGCCATTAATCCCAGGAACTTCTAGTGCCTCAGGCCTACTGCCTAGCACCCAGGGTAAGTCTGGAGACCTAAGCCCAGAACTGCAGCTCCACCATCCTCAGTTCCATCTAATTCAGCCCAGCCTGCATATACTATCAGGCTACATGCACCTTTCCTGCGGACCGGCTCTCTTCGACCTTTCCAGCTTAAAGAATCAGCTTTTTGGCCATTGCCTGCCATTCAATAAAGAACTGTAAGTTGATTTGCACACGTTGCCTTGATATGGCTGCTTATCACCATGGGCTCCCCCATCCAGCACCTAGGGATTCATCCTACAGACACCTCAGGGATTGCCCCAGAGAGAAACCATCAGAGGTCATCAGAGGTCAACCAGCCCCCCCACATTGCCCAAACCAAACCAAACTGGTGCCGAACAATTCTGCTACGTTTGTGCAACTCAATTTTTTGTTTGTGCTGCTTTTGTGTTGAATAAATGAACAAAAGATTAAAAGGTCAAAAGTTCAACTAGCACCCCCACATTAACTGAATCAAACAAAACTGGTGTCAAACGTTAGTGCTACGTTTGTGCTGGTTAGTGCAGCAAAAATTTTCATTTGTGCCACTATCATTTTTAAGGTATGTTCAGGTGCTTACATAGGTTAAAGATGTTTAGGATGAACTGGTAAAAAAACAAACCTAGTGACACTTCCCTGGTTTGATCACCAGGGGGAGCTAGCAAACATATTGTACTTTGGAAGAAATGAACTCTGATGACCTCTGGAAAAAAGTATGAATATATTAAAAATTATAGCGGCACAAATGAAAATTTTTGCTGCACAAACCAGCACAAACGTAGCACTAACGTTTGACACCAGTTTTGAACTGCTTGAACTTTTGACCTTTCATTTTTTGTTCACATATTCAAAACAAAAGCAGCACAAACAAAAATTTGAGCAGCACAAACATAGCAGAATTGATTGGCACCAGCTTTGTTTGGTTTGGGCAATGTGGGGTGGCTGGTTGACCTCTGATGACCTCTGGAAACTTTCATTAAAATCTTAAAAATGATAGCGGCACAAACAAAAATTTTTGCTGCACAAACAAGCACAAACGTTTGACACCAATTTTGTTTGATTTGAACAAGGTGGAGGGGCCAACTTCACTCAGGTTTCTTGCACACACGACCTACTGGAGAACTGCCAGGCTGTAGGTTATACATACCAAGCACCATGACCACAGCGTGCCCAAGGACGCACTATCCAGCCACTCCAGTATTCAGGGCCATGGCTGCCTCCAGGCTACAAGAAAAGGCTAGGCCCCAGTGAGGGAAGTTGCAAGGGTAAAGCAGTTTCTTGAAACCTTGGTGACAAAGCTATGGCAAAGAAACCCACAACAGTAACAAAGCACAGCAGCAGAGACTAGTGATGTCCTGTAGCCACAGATGTGCTGAAGGTCTGTGCACGTCTTACTGATTGGTGACTGTTGTAACCTTCAGAAAATGTAATTATTTTTCTCTGTGTTACAGTCATTGGTGTTCTCTAATTATGATAATCACATTTTTGTAAAATAAAGGTTTATGTTGATATACTTTGTTACATGTGGAATTATATTAACAAAAAAAGTGTCAAACAATTGAAAATATGTCTTATATTCTAGGTTTTTCAAAGCAGCCACATTTTGCTTTGATTACTGCTCTGCACACTCTTGGCATTCTCTTGATGAGAATCAAGCGGTAGTCGCCAGAAAAGGTTTTCACATCACAGGTGTGCCCTGTCAGGTTTAATAAGTGGGATTTCTTGCCTTGTAAATGGGGTTGGGGCCATCAGTTGTGTTGTACAGAAGTCAGGTGGATGCATAGTTCTACTGAATAGACTGTTAGAATTTGTATTATGGTTAGAAAAAAAGCAGCTATGTAAAGTAAAGTGCTACAAAGCAACTGGCTCACATGAGGAACACCCCAGTAAGGAAGGCCAAAAGTCCCCCTGCTGCAGAGGATAAGTTCATCCGAGTCTCCAGCCTCAGAAATCGCAGGTTAACAGAAGCACAGATTAGAGACCAGGTCGCTGCCCCACAGAGTTCTAGCAGAAGACACATCTCTATAACAACTGGTAAGAGGAGAAGGTGTGCAGCAGCTTTCATGGTAAAATTGCTGCTAGGAAGCCACTTCTGAGAGGCAACAAGCAGAAGAGACTTTTTTGGGCTTAAGAACACAAGGAATGGACATTAAACCAATGGAAATCTGTGCTTTGGTCTGACCAGTCCAAATTTGTGATCTTTGGTTCCAACCACCGTGTCTTTGTGTGACGCATAAAAGGTGAACAAATGGCCTCTACATTCCTAGTTCCCACCGTGAAGCATGGAAGACTAGGTGTGACACTGTTGGCGATTTATTCAGGTATACTGAACCAGCCAGTTTACCACAGCATCTTGCAGCGGCATGCTATTCCACCCACGTTGCGTTTAGTTTATTTTTCAACAGGACAATGACCCCAGACACACCTCCAGACTGTGTAAGGGGTACAACAAGAAGGAGAGTGATGGGATGCTATGCCAATTGACCTGGCCTAAAGAGACCAAAACCAAATAGAGATGGTTTGGGATGAGTTGGACCGCAGAATGAAGGCAAAAGGGTCAACAAGTGCTAAGTATCTCTGGGAACTCCTTCAAGACTGTTGGAAGACCATTTCAGGTGACTACCTCTAGCAGTTTATCAAAAGAATGCCAAGAGTGTGCAAAGCAGTTTGCAGCAAAACGGTGGCTACTTTGAAGAACTTAGAATATGACATATTTTCAGTTGTTTCACACTTTTTTTTTCTTAAGTATATAATTCCACATGTGTTAATTCATAGTTTTGATGCTTTTAGTGTGAATCTACAATTTTTATAATCAGAAAATACAGAAAACTCTATGAATGACAAGGTGTGTCCAAACTTTTGGTCTGTACTGTATATATTAGAGATTTAAATTTTTGCCTTTACAACCACTTGCACCGGTATATTTGAGAAAATCATACCATGTGTTCTTCTTGGCTTCTAGATTACCCTTTTATTTCAATGTTCATTAATGTTCAATAATATACGTTAGGGTTTGGAAGATTAATGAACTACACAAAAAGATAGGATGTATATTTAATCTTTACTCAAAAATTCATAGGTAATATTAAAAACATTTAAAAGGCACACATGTGCACAAAACAGCAACGGACCACAGGAAGATGGTACTGAGAGACCAAGGCAACATCCACGAAGTTTCCTGCCGAGCCGCAATCCAGGAGGGCAGAGGCAGGAAACGGGTCACGTAAGAAAGGTATGTTCAGACGTTGAGAAGCTTTGTTGAGGACGCTTCTCCCAAGAAACCTAGTTGCGTGCGTTTCCCAGATGCTGAGGACAGAGTGGACAGGTCCGTAGGAAGTGCTCCGGGCTGGCACAGAAGAGAGGTTCTCCTGAGCCATAGGCTCCTCTGCAGATGGTACGGCCGTAGGCTGGACTGGCCTTTCAAAAGCAGGAGCCAAGCGAAGAAGACGTCGTAGATGGACTTGAGGTTGCTTGTGACGTAACTCCTCGGTACGCTCACTAAACCCCATGTCAATCCGAGTGGCCAAGGTGATGAGACCACTCAGGGTAGACGACAGGTCACAAGCGGCCACTGCGTCCTTGACTTGAGGATAGAGCCCTTTCCAAAAGGTTGCGGCAGGGCTGCATTGTTCCAGGAGAGCTCCAAGACCAGGGTCCGGAACTGGAAAGCATAGCATATTCTCCCATGGAAGAGCAGAGGAGGACAGAGTAGGTTCTTCAAACATTGAGCAGAATTCTGCCAGAAATTCTGTATGAGTAGCCGTGACCGGGCCGTCTATGCCCCAGAGGAGTAGCCCAGGCCAGGGCCTTCCCAGAGAGGAGATGATAAATGCCACCTTGGATCACTCCGTGACAAACTGAGACGGCATGAGTTCAATGTGCAGGGAGCACTGGGTAATAAAGCCCATGCACAGCTTGGGGTCCCCATCATATTTTTCGGGCATTGGGAGTCGTAGCATGGGTTTAGCCACAGGAAGGCTAGCCGGGGTAGCAGCAGACTTCACAGGAACAGTCTCAGGAACATGATGCTGAAATTGATGCTGAGTGGCTAGGAGCTGTTGTGGCATGGCGGTGACTTGACCCAGCTGTTCACGTTGTATGGCAATCTGCTGATATTGCTGGACCACGATGGTGGAAAGATCAGGCCGACCATGAAGCAGAACCTCGGCGGGATAAATGGCTGGATCTTTCTGTCAGGATTCGGGATGTGTGGATACACTGGACCACCGCTGGTCCTTAAAGTACACCTATGTACAGCAGAAAGAATGAGGAGTAATTAGAAATATCACGGTAGGTTCCCTACAGGGCCCAGTGAACAGCAGGAGCTGAGCAGTGCAAGTCCTGGGCTGCTTCAGAGTCAAGTGGATGCCTTCAGTCCTGAGAACTCTTTGCTGGAGTAATAGCCTGGGTTCATAGTATGCCACAGGGGATGAATGTTTATATCAGATTTGCATACCGACTGCCTTTAGAAACAAGTACAAGTAAGGTGGCTCAGTGGTTAGCACTACAGTCTTGCAGCGTTGGGGTCCTGGTTTAAGTTTCATCCAGGTCAACATCTGCAAAGGGTTTTTATGTTCTCTCTGTGTTTGTGTGGTTTCCTATGGGTCCTCCGGTTTCCTCCCACACTCCAAAAACATAATGGTAAATTGATTAGATTGTGAGCCCCATTGGGTACAGGGACTGGTTTGGCAAGCTCTATGTGCACCATATAAATAAAGGAATTATTATTATTATTAAGTAACATTGTATATTGTGTACTACAACTCACCTGGTAAAATATTTTTGTGTGGATGGAAATCTCGAATACAAATAAAAGCCGGAAATAATTTGGCACTTCATTAAAACAGTTTAATATCATGAAATCTGAATGAAAACTTGGAACGCGATGGACCATATATTAAAAGTTTAAATAGAGATTTGAAGAATAAAAGTTTAACACTGCGGTAAAAACCATCTTCACTGTTATTTTTTTCTTTTGTTTTCAACCACTTGGAACAAAATGATGGACTATTACAATGCATCAGTCTTTTGTGAAGATAAAAGAATAAAACTAGTTATTGCAGACACTCCTTCATGTCACCAGTTTGTGTGTTGGAATAAAAGCATCTATTATTAATAGGTCTGAGAAGATGCCTCGCCTCATCGGTCCAGTATCATCTGAACCGCTTTTATACCAGTTACTTGTCAGTGCTTAATGTGGCAAAAATAAAAGCCTCTTGTGGCTCCTTATAAAATACTGGCTCCATATTCAGTAACAAATCAAAGATCCCAGCTTCACAGTAAAGTCAGATGAGCTATGAATGTCCAATTTAACCAACAAGTCTGAAAAGATGAAGCGTACAAACAAGTGCAAATACATTCGCTCTGGACAGTCACAGTTTGGCAATATTTGGCAAGCAATATGCTTGGATATCCGTATTCCTTCAACATCAGGATTTTTCTATCTCATCTTCATGACAAGATGTTGAACTTTAAAACCTGAAAATAAAAAAAGTAATATTGTAAAGAAAACACAAAAAAAACAGTAAAATTAATATGATGCAAGTTTAATTAGGTACCATAAAAAGAAAAAACTCCAAATTTCTATGAAGGTCCAACATATCTAAAAGTCCCATGGTAAATTAACATTGATCAGGGCAGATAAGGAGGAAAGGGGATTCACCCCTACAGCCCACCGCAAAGCAATCATGAGTCTTTGTGAGTATTACAGTGTATTACAGTGATAAAACAACAATGTGAGTCCATGTGCAAGTGCCCTGGTGTGACATTATATAAAAAAAAAGTTAAATGCCACCTTTTACAGAAATGTTATCTTTTAACAGTTTCCCATAGAGCCCTAATACCACAAAGGCACCCTTTGGGAGCAAAATCTCTGCTCCCGAATGGATAAAATGTACTTTGACTGGATACCAGGTGGGGAATCAGAGAATCTAGCGAGCCTGTACGGGCAAGTTGGACGGCTCCTGCTCATCTCCTCATGAATCCCACACCTTCCCTCCCACGTCATCCGGCTGTCCGAATTCTGCGGAGTGAGTGGAGGGAGGACACGGACCGGTCAGCCAGATGACGGAGGGTAGGTGTGAGATCCGCGAAGCGGTGCGCAGGAGACAACCGACTGGCCAGTACAGGCCACGCCCAGTTTGATTCAAATTAGTTTTCGCACAGTTGGAGACAGCCTTTGACATAAATTGCAATGATACCTGTACCATGCTGCTGGCTTCTTCCAAGTCCGAGATCCAGCCCTATATGTCTATCAGCACTATGTGCAAAATCCTCTCCAGCTTCTCCTGAAGGGGGCGGAAACTTTTTGGCTGTGACATCAGCTATGGGAACAGAGGTCAAAGAAGCTTCCCTCACTTCCCATAATGCTGGACACTCTCATAATTGTGTCCCCAACATAAGATGTGTCCCTAACCTAACAGATAAATGAAATGTTAGTATGTTGCATGTAAAACTAATATCCACTCCAGTTACGGTGACCAAAACACACACAAATATATTTATGCATATATATGTATTTTTACACAGAAAGATTTTATTTGGATATAGACATGGCTGTTGTGCTCACTACACTAGGATGGTATTCAGATTCTTTATTAAACTGAAAAGAGGTGGGATGTGTGTGGGAACAGGAGGGCAGACTGCAGACAGGACAGAGCAGACATGCTTACTATAATTATTGAGCACAGACGGGAGCACATTGCATAGCCTTCCCCTTTGCTGGCACAAGAGTGTGTAGCCTGCGTCTCTTGTTGCACAGTACAGATTCTTCTTGGAAACCAGATTGTAGGGCTGAAGGGAGAGGGAGTGGGGCGGGCAGACATGTGGAATTAATGTATATTAGAAAAATGCTAGATTTCAGCTATTACAGCTATAGAATTTTTTTTTTATACATTTTACATTTACGGTTTAAAGTTGCCGATATGCCTTTACAGCGTTGTACATAATCCTTGAATGTTACTCAAGTCATTAAGTACTACTTTTATAATGTGTGCAGAGTCTACATCTTACATATTTACATGCCTGATCTCTGCTGAATAGGTGAAGCCGGAACAATGCTCTGTTCCTACCCCCCTTCCACTGCCTGGCTCAGTCAGGGCTGCAGTGGACATGCTGTATGAGAAATGAAGAGAGAATGAGGTCACATTGATGTCAAGCAGCGACATGTCTAATGGAAGACTTGTAAAGTGGCCAACTCCTTTACATAAATATTAAAATAAAAAAATATTAGACCTTAAAAATAAAAACTTACCGTATTTGTCCTTTACCCCATAATTTTTTTATTCTCTAAAAAGAATAATAAAACCCTATCCTTAAAAACCTAGGAAAAGAGGGTATTGTGATGGCCATAAAAAATAAATAAATGACAAAATTGCTATTTTTGTGCTTCCTGCCTCCCAAAAGATGTAAGAATTTTACCTGCGTAGCTGCGATCACGAGTGTGATGAATTATTCTGATGAATCTTCAAATAAAGAAAAAGAATCACAATTATCACAAATGTACATAACCCATATTTACCACAACATGTAGGGAAAATGTAGTATCCAACAGTAAAAAAAAAAAAAAAAAAAAAAAAAAAAAAGATCAATTTTTAACAGTTTCTTTAACATTCCTTAATTATACACGGCTCAAAAAATAAAGCAAAAACACTTAAACAACACAAAATTGGCGTTGATGTTCAGCTTCAGTTGCGCATCTTTTGTGTTTAGTCTTCGTTGTGTCTCCTCAATGCATCCATTTTGTCTCTGTGTCCGCCAAAAAAGACTGAAGGTTTAACATTGCTTTGAAAACATCATACCTGGTTTTTCAGCCTCATTAGTGAAAAAAATTGAGGTTTCATCTGTTTTTTTATGGACCCATCGACTTCTATTGCTTTTTGTGATCCACATCAGTGAAAAAAAATAGGACATGTTTCATAATTTTTTTCCACAGACAAAGGATCAGTGAAAATACAAGCCAATGTAATAACACCCATAGAAATCAATGGCTGTGAGAGGCATCTGTGGAAATCACCGAACTACAGACATGAAAAACAAAGCCAAAGTGAAAGAGCCCTTGATCAACCTTCTGTGAAATCCAACTGTCCACTTAGGAAGCAACACTGATTGACAATAAATTTCACAGGCAATTAACTAAAGGAGTGGCTCTGCGGGAGGGGATCACAGACCACTTCTCAGTACCTATGCTTTCTGGCTGATGTTTTGGTCAATTTTGAATGTTGCTAACGCTTTCACACCCTAGCCGGAGACGGATTTTACAACCCACACACAAGTGGTTCATCCAAGTGGCCCAGGATGGCACATCAATGTGAGCTGTGGCCATGCGTCATCACATAAATACACATGACCACAGGTGGGCGGCGCCACACTAAGCTTCAAACAATGTAACTCACAACCTGTTACATCTATAAAACATTGTTTAAATAACACCAATGATACACGCTTATACACCAAATCGTGAGATTAAGTTAAATTCATGAAAACAGGTGATGATAAAAAGACAGGGTGTAGGAGAACTACAGGTCCCAGGAGGTGGTTCCCATTTGGTATTTTTGGAGTCATGTAGCCCCCCCGGGGCAGAAGTTTACTATGAACTAATTTGTCCCTAATTGTAGTGCTCCTTCTAAAGGCAACCAATGGTCTGTCAGATGTAATCGTCGTCAGATTGGGGTCCTGCCTCAATATATGCCAGTTTCTTTGTATAGCCGAGCCTATTGCGCTCTCACAGGAGTAATATTCAAATCAACCACCGTCGTCCCCCATCTTCCTGTTCCTATTTATGCCCCTCAATAATTCCCGCATAGTTTTCCTCTGTGCATTTTCCAGGAGTCCTAACGGGTACCCCTGATCTAACAATCTGTCCCTCAATTCATTTGCCTGTACTAGAAACCTGTCCACATCGCTATTAATCCTCCTCAACCGGAAGAAATGACTGTACAGGAATCTATTCTTCGTATGCTCTGGATGGAAACTACGGTGCTGTAGTAAGGAATTGGTGGCTGTGGGCTTGCGGAACGCTATGGTAACCAAATTCTCAGAATTCCATTAAAAGCACATCCAGAAATTCCAGGTTCTTGTTACCAAAAACGGATGTAAAACGCATGGTCATACTGTTGGTAGTATTAAGGTATAGCACAAAGGAAGGGAAGCCGGATACCGAGCCCTCCCATACCAAAAACATGTCATCCACGTAGCGATCGTATGCCTTCACGTTTGATGCATAGCGGTTGTCCAGAGAAAAGACATGGTGGCTCTCAAAGCACGCCAGGAAGATGTTCGCAAAGGTACGGGCAACGGGGGTGCCCATTGCCATACCAGTTTTCTGGACAAACCACTTGCCCTCGAACATGAAGGCATTGTGGGAGAGTACCAGTCAGAGACCCTCACACACGAAATCAATATATTTCTGACTCTGCCCGGCATTTACTGAAACTTCCCTAATACACTCGACCCCCAGCTCTTGTGGAATCCGCATATACAAGCTCTACACATTGATGGATGCTAGGCAGCAGGACTCCTGCCACTGTAAATCCTTTAACAACCCAAAGAAGGCATTGGTGTCTTTTAAAGATGATGGTATATCCTTCAATAAGGGGCGAAGCAGCCAATCAAGGTACTGTGACAGGGGTTCGAATAACAAACTGATCCCTGCCACAATTGGACAGCCCGGAGGATCAACCAAGGTCTTATGTACCTTGGGGAGAAAGTACCAACTAGGGTACCGTGGGTTAAGAGGGAGTAGCCTGGCTGCCGTTCTGTCTGAAATGATTCTCTGTTCCATGCCCCAAAGTAAAAAAGGACCGAAGTTTGTTTTGATATCTACAGGTCGGGTTACCTTTTAGCATGGCATAGGTATTAACTTCCTGCAGCTGCCGCATAGCCACGTTAACTCCCTTGTAGGCGGGCTTTACCACCAAATCTGTACGAGAACTAAGGTGATCAAGCGCCTGTTTTTCTTCCCCTGTAAGTTTGTTGGGCACCTTAGGGTACACCAACGCACGGACCTCCTCCAGAATGCGTTCTCTTAAGATCAATAGGTGAGCCTGCAAGGGTGGGGGACAAAACGTGGAGGGTACACCACCTTTAAAGGCCACCATTTCCAATACTGTTTCTACCGAGGGTTCCACAGTAGGGCTTTCTTCCCCAATTCCCAATAGTAAATTGATCTCTGCTTCACTAACCAGAGTAGGCACATTAGGGGGGATAAAACCCAAAGGATCTACGGTCACTGGGACCTCTCCTTCTTCTCGTCGGTCTTGTGACCTAGGTTTCCCCCGAAAAAAACTCTCTGAGGCTCAACTTACACACAGCCTTAAACATATCAATCTAAAAGTTAGCATAATCAAAATTTTCTACTAAAGCATAATGTAATCCTTTAGAAAGGAGGGACAGACAGTTAGACAGGACTTCGTCTGTGAAGTTAATGACAATTATTCTTTTGTCCATGTTAATACAGGCACAGTCATAATCGGTTTGTAAAGAAGGCATCACAGGGAGTCGGGGGAGGGGGGGAGGAGAGAGGAGAGGACGGAGGGGGAAAGGGGAGGAGGGAATTTAGAGGAGTGAATGGAGGGAGGACCATGGTCTTGTCAGCAGGACTGTCACCAGTTACCTCCCGACGGTCTACCGCCACAAGACTTGTTTCTGCTTCTTTCTGAAGCATCTTCCTCCTTTTGCCTCGGCTCCTCTGGGTCCTGCGCCTAATGGTGTTACGGGCATCGTGGCTGAACTCGGTCCCCTTGCAGACAAACTGTCCCCCACTTCGGGACCTTGTTGTTCGATCCTACCTTCAACTCCTCCTTCGAGCTGGGCCTCGGATGTACTTGAATCAGACTCTGTGGATTTCAGTTTCCGGTTCTGCTGGCCTCTGAAGCATTTTCTCCTCGGGGTTGGGGTATTCTAATCGAAAATCTAATCTTGGTCAAAATCAGCTTGTCATGCAAGAATTTATCTTTTTTAATTTCTTTTCCTTCAATTTGCATCACATTTCTTCTATAGTTTTTTTAAGAAGTTCTGCCAGATGTTATCTGACATCCTGGTTCTCAGCTCTATTTTCGCCTTGCATAATTCAGCCGTTATCTTACTGTACTTCGTCTCGTTGCGTTGTAGTACGAGTTGAACCTTCAGTCACGTGCATTTATGTGATGATGCATTAAGGCGGGGTCATCGGCTTGAGAAAGCACCATAGGGTGCGAAACTGCCCCGTTGCCAAGGCTTGCTAAGTTACCTCCCTATATGTTTGGTTTATAATAAAGGACGTTTTTTATTTTCGATAACGAAAATAACAGTGAGTGCCGTTACCTTCTTCTAGTTTGTATACTTTACTCCTCTGATATTGACTGAGCACCTTCAGAAGGTCCAATACTGGATATACTGGTCCCAGTCCATAGTCCAAGTGTGTGGTTGAAGAAAAAATCAGTTTCGTCGAAGATGCCAGTCAGTTGTCTTTTCTCTTGTTTTACTTGAGGAACAGGAGGAGAACTACCAGAGCCCTTGCAAAATTACCTCTAGTGGGCGACAAATGTGCATGTGTCTGCACAAAGGGTTAGAAAATGACTGCATGAGGAAGGTATGAGAGCCAGACATGTACAGATGCTCACAGCCCAACACAGTGCATGACGCTTGACAGTTGCCAGAGAACGCCAGGATTGGCAAATTCAACACTGCAGCCTGTGCACTTCACAGATGAAAGAAGGTTCACACTGAGCACATGTGACAGAGTCTGGAGACATTGTGGAGAGCGATCAGCTGCCTGCAACATCCTCCAGCATGACCGGTTTGGCAATGGGTCAGCTATTGCGAGGGGTGGCATTTCTTTTGAGGGCCGAACAGCCCTCCATGTGCTCACCAGAGGTAGCCTGACTGCTATTAGGTACTGTAGACCATATGCTGGTGTGGTTGGACTTGGGTTCCTCCTAATGCAGGACAATGCTAGACCTCATGTGGGTGAAGAGTGTGTCCGCAGTTCCTGCTAGAGGAAGGATTTAAGGCTATGGACTGACCTTCTTGTTCCCCAGACCCGAATCTGATGGAGCACATCTGGGGACATTCTGCACCACAGACTGTCCAGGAGTTGGCGGATGCTTTGGTCAAGGTCTAGGAGGAGATCCCTCAGGAGACCATCCGCACCCTCATCAGGAGAATGCTGAGGCGTTGTAGGAAGGTCATACAGGCACAGGGAGGCACACACACAATACTGAGCCTCATTTTGAATTGTTTTAAGGAAATTAGATCAAAGTTGGATCAGCCTGTAGTGCGTTTTTCCACTTTCATTTTGTGGGTGATTCCAAATCCAGGCCTCCATTGGTTAATAAATGTGATTGATGACTTTTTTGTGATTTTGTTGTCAGCACATTGAACAAAGTGTTCAATGAGAATATTTCATTCATTCAGATCTAGGATGTGTTGTTTGAGTGTTCCTTTTATTTTTTTGAGCAATAAATATTAAAGAATCCTCTTATTTTAACACACTAAACTATCCACTGACATGTAGTATAATACATCACAGCTGTCTATAACAAAAATATAAAGGGGTCCATTGCAAGTCTGTTAATTTAGGAAACAAGCCCCGTGTTCTTATGATAGGTAGAGGTCCCAGTGGTCAGATGATAACATTTAATTTTGGGTGTATGTGAAAGAATTGCGGGAGCAAAGTGACCTGCAGTCTTCCTCTTCAGGGAGGAGGGGAGGGCACGTTACCCATCACCTATGGCGGGAAAAGCCAGAATTTTAGGCCACACTTTCCATGTTAAACATGAAAGGCAGCCATAAAGGGTAAGGTATAATGTGACATGGTAAAGTGTTTTTTTTAAATTCTTTCATTCAGTTTGAATTCTGAAGAAATGAAATAAATAACACATTAAATAACTAAAAAAAAATATTTATGCAAAGAAGGCTTACCTGAATAAATCCTTTCAGGCTACTTGGTGTTTTAAAGTCACCCTTTAAGACCTGGAACATAATAAGCATAAAGGACAACAAGTAATAAGATTACACATGAAAGAATACTAAAATAATAGTCCATTACAGTACGAGAACTGATGTTCATACAGACAGGCACGCGAAACTGCTGTCTCTCACAGGTGTTGTTCGTGGGTGATTGAAGGTAGGTGGATGCCAAGTAAATTTAAAGGCAGACTCCACAGGCTGGGAGGCACTGACCCCTGAAGAAGTCGCAGGATTGTGACGTAACGTGTGGGGTGCCTCCAGCCATAAGTGAGGGACCATGTGTTTCTCCCACTCTTCACTCTACTTTGGCTAGTTTTGATTTCAGAGATTTGGTCCTGGGTTGAGCATTTGAGCAACTAGGGAATCCCATTGCTCCTTATTCAACTAGACTACTAAACTTTATTTATGTGTTTGCGTGCAAGGGGTTCTTAGGCACTTTGTATAGGGACTACTGCAGGAGTCCATACATTTAACCTTTTGTGCTCTTGTGTCTTGTATCTGTGTATTTTTGTAATAATCAATTATTATTTATCGTATTTGAGAGACCTGTTCCTATTTCTTTTTTGACTCGTGGCTGTATGTGGACCTGTGTGATAGACTTTGGTCCACTGGTGTTTTTGATGTGTGTTTATGGTTTTATGAAATTTTGATGCTTGGCATCTGTTTGCACTGATTTGTAAGACAAACATTTGTATATACTTTAGCCTGTATACACTGGCTTTTTCTTGGATATTGCTACATATTGGATACTGTGTGATGGCTACTTAATAATATTGCTTATCTCCACTATTTGCATATATGCAAGTTATTGATAAGACTCTCTCTGTCCTTGTAAGGCTTTTTCCAGTGGAGTTTGTAGTTTTTTTTTTTATTTTGGCACTTGCCTTATTATTTGGAACATGGATCTAAAATCTAGAGAAAATGTTTGATCCAGTCAGTCTGGCTTGTTACTGGATGTCAGAGATGGTCTTGGTTGGTGATATGAGCTTTCTATTGATTTTTTGGAGGAACTCCCGGAAGCTCACAAAACCCTTACGAAGGTTTATTGGAACATCAGGAGCCTCGAGGAGTATTTAAAACTTAAAGTAACTCCAACGGGGTTAAGGCTACCGATTTTTCCATCCTGGGAGGCAGATACCGACTTTAAACAGATATGTGAGAACTGTTTGTTGCAGTGCTCTAATATTTTGATACATTTGCTCCTTACACATGATAAACAGATTCTGGCACGTACTAGAGATTAGATTCAAACTCTAGAGAGAATCAACGGAGATCACAGGTAGGAAACCCTGTCCTCTACGGGTACCCTCCCAACTTACGCCCAACTTGGGACTAATCCCTGCCTTGCAATTGTTCTATAACCGGGTGACACAGAGAATGTACCTCTTAATAGATGTGCACAGGAGAATCTTACAAGGGAAGAAAAAGCAGCAATACAAACTCTCAGGTCAAACCCTGAATTTTTGATCAAGGAGGCGGATAAAAAAAAGGGGGGAATGTGGTTCTGTGGCCTCCAGACTTATACCTAAAGGAGGCCAGGCAACAATTGAGTAATCGAACCTACTACTTCCCCCTCCCCTCTGATCCCACTGAGGTTTTTAAAAAGAAATTAGACCATCTTCTTTGCTCAGCACACAATTACAGTAGAACATCAAACAAAGAGCACACATTTTTGTGAGTGGAACCCACTGTGGCACCCACGTTTTATATGCTTCCAAAAGTCCACAAGTCCCTGGCCTGCCCTCCTGAGAGGCCCATTGTGTCGGGGATTGGGAGAAGGCATGTATGTATATTGCCTACTTTCTGCAACCATTGGTGTTGGACTTAAAATCATATATTTGTGACTCTACGGATCTTATTCAGAAAATTCAAAGCCTCACTGTACCAGAAAATGTGTGGCGTGTGACCCTTGACGTCGAATCATCATATACAAACATTGCACATAATGACGGCATTTATGCCGTCTCTACCTTCTTGGATAGGTATTCAACAGGTGATCGGCGCCACGATTCTTTTTTGATTGAACTTTTGGGTTACAAAGTTACTTTGTTTGTGATGGAGAATATTACAGAAAGGCCTCTGGAACAGCGATGGGTGCAAGGTATGCGCCCTCCTACGCCAACCTATTTTTGGGGTGGTGGGAGGGCGTGTATCCATCCTCCCATACAACATACCTTGGGGTGGTTTCGCTTCATAGATGATATCCTGCTGCTTTGGGATGGACCGTTGGAGGCCTGTGAATCTTTTATCGCAAATCTAAACCAAAACCCTTTTCACATTATTCTTACTCACAATGTCTCACAGGTTACAGTGGAATTTTTGGATCTGAAATTCAGCATTCGAGACAGCAGTCTTCATACCGATTTGTATCGTTAAAGCACCGCAACGATTAGTCTCCTGCATTATTCAGAAGATATACATTGGCCAAAACACACAGGAGTTAAGGAAAAGAATCCAACAGCATCCTTCAAGTATCACTAATGCCAGCTCACATTTTAGCCAGGACAAGACCCTTTCAATGGTGGCTACACATTTTCAACAAAAACATTCAGGTAGGACCCGAGGCATCCTGATGGTGAGCCTTGACATAGTGCGGCCTGCCATAAGGTGGCAATATTATACCTGAATTATTAAGTAGGGAGGCCCGTTGGGTTTATAATCTTGGGAGCCTTGCCCGCCGGGGAATTAATGAGGACCTTTTATTTTCAGGCTATTATAAACAGCAATGATCTGCCTCTGGGCCTGATGTTTCTCTGGAATTTCACGTGTAGGTAAGTGTACATACATGTATATTTATATATTTTTTTGTCTACATTTTTTTTTTCCCTGCACAACTGGGATACACGTATCCCCCTTTAGACATGGGACCCTTCTGGTCCCCCTACACTTGTATTTTTAATTTTGAAACTATCATTTTTTTTTACAGCTTTTCACATCTCCTCAGGAACTTTATTCCGCTTTTTTAGACCTTTATGGTCCCTTCATACACCTTTTTATAATATTATAATATTTTATTATTTATTTTTTTACTTTTTACAACTTGCCTACAGAATTTTCCGAATGGATGTCACAATCCTTCATTTCCTTCTTGGTATGCAACCTTGATCCCTCTGACCTTGATGTGCCTTTGGTATGCAACTCTTTTTCTTACCTGCTTTCGGATTCCCCTGGGATGACTTAATGGGATCCTGTGGCAAGATCCGAGCCCTCTGGACCTCACTTAATTCATCTTGTTTATATTATCTCTTGATTACATATTGTTTAATATATTATATAATGTTGTAACAGTTTGTTATATTTTGGGATATGTTGCCATGCGCAAGGATTTCCTTTAATTTACTGAGCTGTGGAGCTGCCGGTTTTTGGGGTGTTCATGTGCCTTCATTGCCCACCACCCACTTTGTTTATTTTTAGTAGACGCCAGGTTTTGGTTGCACTATATTTTGTTTAATAATTTATTTGAATATAACGAATTTGTAATTAATGAATTTTGCCCTTGGCACTCATCGCACCTTAGGTGCTGCATTTTATTGTCAGGTAGGATGGGTTTCCAATCTTTGGATAATGGTGTACTATTGAATTTGTAACTTTGTGTACTTTATACATTTTTTCGATTTATCATATAAAAACATTTTCTTTTGGTTACTTATGTGGACATTAAGGGTCTACACTAGAGATGAGCGAGTATACTCGTCCGAGCTTGATGCTCGTTCGAGTATTAAGGTACTCGAAACGGCTCGTTGCTCGGACGAGTATTTCCCCTGCTCGAGATCGAGCATTTAATTAAAAATACACAGTGAAGAACAATGAAGAATAGAATAAAAACAGCGAACACAGTGAACACAGGATTATTTAAGTGAAAAACACAGTGAAGAATAGATTACAGATGTTCGGCACATCTGCTTTCTTGTCGGGAGATACGCGCGGAACTGTGCGAACAAAATAGTATGCGAAGAACAATATATATGTGTGAAGAACACGGAGACATGGGGCAGCGGCACGGAGACATCGGGGAGCGGCACGGAGACATCGGGGCAGCGGCACGGAGACATCGGGGCAGCGGCACGGAGACATCGGGG
>WNYA01003732.1:0-23000 GCA_019512145.1 Engystomops pustulosus
GTTGGCTCGTGTATAGGGATGTTCTGCATTGGTTGGCGTCTGTATAGGGATGTTCTGCTGCGGTTGGCGTCTGTATAGGGATGTTCTGCTGCGGTTGGCGTCTGTATGGGGATGTTCTGCAGCGGCTGTCGTCTGTATAGGGATGTTCTGCAGCGGTGTCGTCTGTATAGGGATGGTCTGCAGCGGTTGGCGTCGTTTATAGGGAGGTTCTGCATTGGTTGGTTTGTATAGGGATGTTCTCAGGCGGTTGGCGTCTTATAGGGATGTTCTGCAGCGGCTGTCGTCTGTAAAGGGATGTTCTGCATTGTTGGCGTCTGTATAGGGATTGTCTGCAGCGGTTGGCGTCTGTAGGGGTGATTACTGCAGCGGCTGTCGTCTGTATAGGGATGTTCTGCAGTGGTTGGCGTCTGTATAGGGATGTTCTGCAGCGGCTGTCGTCTGTCATAGGGATGTTCTGCACGGTTGGCGTCTATAGGGGTGTCTGCAGCGGTTGCGTCTGTTATAGGGATGTTCTGCATTGGTGGGTCTGTATAGGGATGTTCTGCGCGGTTGGCTCGTTTATAGGGATGTTTCTGCATGGTTGGCGTCTGTATAGGGATGTTCTGCATGTGGTTGGCGGCTGTATGGGGTGTAACTGCACGTTGTGTCTTATAGGGAGTTCTGCTTGGTTGGCGTCTGTATAGGGATGTTCTGCAGCGGCTGCGTATGTATAGGGATGTTCTGCAGCGTTGCGTCGGTATGGGGATGTTCTGCAGCGGTTGGCGTCTGTTTGGGGATGTTGCTGTCTGAAGGGCTGCCTGCAGCGGCTAGTCGTATGTTAATTAGGGATTGTTCTGCATTGGTTGGCGTCTGTATAGGGATGGTCTGCAGCGGTTGGCGTCTGTATGGGGATGTACTGCAGCGGTGTCGTCTGTATAGGTATGTTCTGCATGGTTGGCTTCTGTATATGTGGAGTTCTGCAGCGGCTGTCGTCTGTATAGGATTTTCACGTGGCGTTTGTATAGGGATGTTTCGCAGCGGTTGGCGTCTGTATGGGATGTACTGCAAACGGCTGTCGTACTGTATAGGGATGTTCTGCATTGGTTGGCGTCTGTATAGGGATGTTCTGTGCGTTGGGCCGTCGTGTATGGGGATGTTCTGGCAGCGTTGGCTCTGTATAGGATTCGTGCATTGGTTGGCGTTGACAGGTAGTTCTGCAGCGGTTGGCGTCTTGTATGGGATGTTCTGCATGCTGTTGGCGTCTGTATAGGGATTTTCTGCAGCGGTTTGGCGTTGTATAGGGATTTTCTGTCAGCGGTTGGCGTCTGTAATGGGGTGTTCTCTGCGGTTGGCTCGTGTATGGGGATGTTCTGCAGCGTTGGCGTCTGTATGGGGATGTTCTGCAGGCGGTGGCTCATGTATGGGGATGTTCTGCTGCGGTGTGCTCATGTAATAGGGACAAGCGCGAATGTAAATGATCTATTTTTATTTTACAGGGAATTACCATGTTTTGGTCCAGTGGAAGCTTAGTACGGGGGGGGGGGGGGGGGGTTGGGGTACACTCCGTGCTGTCTAAGATGCTGGAGCCATTGTCCCTTAAGCATATTGTATGGCTCTTGCAGAATTATTTTTAAAATATGTGGCGACTTTATGGCTCTCTCAGCCAAAAAGGTTCCTGACCCATGAGGTAGCTATATTATACCTGCAAGATAGCTAACAGCTACTATATTTAATACTGAGATGCTAACAGCTAGTAGTATATCCTGCAAGATAGCTAAACAGCTACTATATTATACCTGCCAAGATAGCTAACAGCTAGTATATTATACCTGCAATGCGAATAGCAATAGCTATTATAATTATACTGCAAGATAGCTAAGAGCTATTATATTACTCTTGCAAGATAGCTAACAGCTAGTAATATTATACCTGCAAGATAGCTAATATGCTATTATTTATACCGCAAGATAGCAATAGCTATTAACTGCAGATACACAGCTAGTATTATCACCTGCAAGATAGCTAACAGCTATTATATTATACCTGTAAGATAGCTATAAGCTATTATTATACCTGCAAGATAGCTAATAGCTATTATATGATACCTGCAAGATAGCTTATAGCTATTATATTATACTGCAAGATAGCCAATAGCTATTATACCTGCAAGTATAGCTAACAGCTGTATAATTATCCTGCAAGATAGCCAATAGCTATTATTTAACCTGCAAGGATAGCTTATAGGTATTATATCATACTGCATGATAGCTAATAAGCTATTAGTATATACCGCAAGATAGCTTATAGCTATTATATCATACCTGCAAGATAGCCAATAGCTATATATTATGACCTAGTACTATAGTAATCACAGCAAGAGTAGACTTATAGGTATTATATCATACCTGCAAGATAGCCAATAGCTATTAATTCTACCTGCAAGATAGCTTATAGGTATTATATCATACCTGCAAGTAGCTATAGGTATTATATTATACCTGCAAGGTAGCTTATAGGTATTATATTAATACCTCAAGATAGCTAATAGCTATTATATTATCCGCATGACAGCTAAACAGCTGTTTTAATACAGTGAATGTGGGCTGACAGAGAGACGGGTGAATACTTGTAACAATAGCGCGTGAACGACTTGCAACATTTTATGGCTATGTGAATAATAATAAAGTTTTTTTTTTTTGCCTCAGGCAAATCCCATACACCAGCAACAAAAAATTCCATCAGAAAATAAAAATATATCCAAAAACTTGTGTATCTTACTCTGATGATGTTTATCAAATGGTGCAATGCACGTGCAGTGCAGTAAATGGTTATGGTTGATCCAGGATGGTACTAGCAAAAGCAGCAATTCAGTGCTATACCTAATGTAGGTATGATATATATATATATATATATATATATTATATATATATATAATATATTATATATATATAATATATAGAATGTATTAGAGATGAGCGAGCCACTAAATGCTCGGGTACTCGTTATTCGAGACGAAACTTTCCCGATGCTCGAGTGCTCGTCCGAATAACGAGCCCCATTGAAGTCAATGGGAGACTCAAGCATTTTTCAAGGGGCCAAGGCTCTGCACAGGGACAGCTTGGCCAAACACCTGGGAACCTCAGAAAGGATGGAAACACCACGGAAATGGCAGGAAACAGCAGGGGCAGCATGCTGGATGCCTCTGAGGCTGCTTATATCGCACCATATGCCAAAATATCTGGCAACAGCATGGCCATGACAGTGACAGAATGAAGCTAGATAGCATCTAAAACATCACAATAATTGACCCTGACCCATAGGGGACGGCATTCAGAGGCAGCCGGCCGCAGCGGCAGGCTAAGAGAGTGGCATGGCGACATAACCTAAATGGACTCAGGCTTCAAACCAATGGGTGGCAGTCAGCAGGGAACCAAGGAGCGGTGAGCAAGAAGCGCTCAAATAATATCGGTACATGATAAAAAGTTTGCCAGTATTTTTGTGGATTACACAGCAGCATGGTGGCGACAAGTTAACATGGAAGCCATGAAAACAACCCAAAATTCCTGCCTGACACAGCTCGTTTGATAAGGGGACCATGTATGAGGCAGTGAACTAGGTAGTAGATTAAAGGGTGCTGCAGTTTTATTACTATGTTAGTTGGATCTTGGCATGGAGCTGGCGCTCGCTGCCAGGCGAGCTTTCGCCATCCAAGCCCCTGTCTCTAGGCTACTCCCCAAACAGCACTTCTAAGAACCTTTTGTATAATCATTTCAAGTGTAGTAGCGTTCTTATAGTTTGGGATATGTGGCTGTGAGGGGAATGTAAACAGATGCAAGCAGAACGCTGATGCGCATGGAGCTGGCGCTCCGCTGCCAGTGTGACTTTCGCCAATCCAAGCCCCCTGTCTCGAGGCTACCCCAAACAGCACTTCTAAGAACCTTTGTATAAGATCAAATTAGTATAGCGTTCTTATAAGTTTTGGGATAATGGCGGGTGAGGGGAATGTAAACAGAGCGCAAGACAGCGCTGAAATAATATCGGTAAGTGATAAAAGTTTGCAGTATATTTTGTGATTACACAGCAGGGTGCGACAAAGTTAACAAGTTGATGTGGAATGCCCTGTAATAGCTCTGTTGGGTCGGTGTGCCTTTTTTCGCCTAGGCTCAGCAGTTTGTAGCACCGCTGCTGTCGCTTAGCGACGGCACTGCTGCTGTCCTAGAGCTACCGAGACTGATGGCGCCATGGCCACGGATGGTAATTCGGAGGAGGAGTGGGTGGCGGGGGTGGGGAGGAGGTATACTACGACCTTGAGACCTGGCCCGAGGTCTCCCAACCGCAATTCTCTCTCTGCGTCGGCCGTATATGACCAGCCCCAGGTCAGACTCGGTCCCAGCCTGCACCAAGTTAAGTGTGTAGCGTTCTTATAAGTGGGGGATATGGGCGGGTGAGGGGAATGGGGGTAAAACGATGCGCAAGAAGCGCATGATGCGCATGGAGCTGGGCGCCCGCTGCCAGGCGAGGCTTTCGCCAATCCAAGCCCTGTCTCTAGGTACTCCCCAAAACACTTCTAAGAACCTTTTGTATAAATCAAGTGTAAGTAGCCGTTTCTTATAAGTTTAAGGATATGGCGGGGGTGGAAGTAAACAGTAGCGCAAGAAGCCGCTGACATTAATATGGTTAAATGATAAAAGATTTGCCAGTATATTTTGTGGATCACACGCAGGGTTTGTGGCGAACCCAAAGTTAACAACGTTGATGTGGCCATTCCTGAAAACAACCAAATTCTGGCCTGACAACAGCTCGGTTCTGATCAGGGGACGATGTATAGGAGACTATAATGGACGACTTTGCTTGGCTAATAGCAGGGTGAGCAACTGGAGAGCAAGCTGTTGAGGCTGCCTATTGAGAACAACTTAATTGGGATAGTGCCTGTAGGTGGCGTCAACAAAAAGTTTTCAACCAGGGAGACAGGTAGGTGGCCTCACGAGAAAAATGAAATGATTGAGTGCCGTATTGTGGCACAGTCCAAAAAAGTTTTTCAAATCCAGAGGAGCAGGAAGGTGGCCCTCCAGAAAAACTGGAATGTTATGATAGTCCTGTGAGTGGTCAGTCAAAAAAGTTTTTCAACGCAGAGGAGCATGGTGGTTCAGATGCCTCCAGAAAAAAAAAATTGAATAGATTGAGTGCCTGACTATTGGCATCAAAAAACTTTTCAAACCATAAGAGCAGAGGTGTGCCCGTCGAGTAAAAAGATGGGAAGAGATTGATGCCTGTATGTGGCAGTCCAAAAATGTTTTCAAACCCATTAGAGCAGGTAGGTGGCCCTCCAGAACAATGGACTTGATTGAGTGCCTCTGTATGTGGCTAATCCAAAAAGGTTTCGTTCAAACCACGCAGGCCAGGTAGGGGCCTCCAGAACAAATGAATAATTGAGTGCCTATGTGTACGTCCAAAAAAGTTTTGCAAACCAAGGACTATGGTAGGGGTGGCCTCCGAAAAATTGATAATTGAGTTGCCTGTATTGCAGCCAAAAAAAACTTTTCAAACAGAGGAGCAGGAGTGTGCCCTCCAGTAAACATGTGAAGATGATTTGAGTGCCTTTATGGTGGCCAGTACAAAAGTTTTCAACCAGTGGAGCAAGTAGGTGGGCCCTCCAGAAAAATATGAAATAGATTGAGTGCCTGTATGTGGCACTCCCAAAAGTTGGTTTAAAACCAGAGGATCCGGGTAGGTGGCCCTCCAGGAAATTTAAATGCTAAAGTATACTATAGCTAGAGCCAGGGGGCCCTTCAAAAAATAGCCAGTTTTCTCCTTGCTTTAGTGTACCAAGAGGAGGAGAAGGAGGAAAATGAGGAGGAGGAGGATGGCATAAATTAATTCAGGTTGAGCTTCTTCACCTGGTGGAGATTGGAAATTATGGAGAATCCAGGCTTTATTCCTCTTAATAGCGTCAGCCTTGTCAGCGCTGTCAGTCGACAGGCGTGTACCGCTTATCGGTGATGATGCCACCAGCTGCACTGAAAACCCTCTCTGACAACACGCTAGCGGCAGGGCAGGCAAGAACCCAACTCAGCGAGTTCTGCCCATGATAACCCAGTAGTTGTAGGGAGCGTTGTGATCTTTAGGCGATGGTATGGTCATCTACGTACTCCCTCACCATCTTTCTTGTAAATCAGCCCTACTCTGCGAGACTGGGACAGGTGACAGTGTCTTGCTGGGGTGACATAAAGGCTGCAAAAGCCTTGTAAAGCGTACCCTTGCCAGTGCTGGACAAGCTGCCTGCTGCCTACTCTCCCTCGCACTTGTCCCGCAGAACTACGCACTCTGCCGCTAGCTCGGTCAGAAGGGAAATAGTGTTAGCTTGTGCACCCAGGGCCTGCTGGTATTCATGCATTCTCACACTCCTTTCCTCTCCCGGGATGAGAGTGGAAAGATTGTGCTTGTACCGTGGCCAGAGAGTGATAACCCCAGTAATCGGTGCGTGAATAATTCTTTGAACGCGAGGGTCACGGGTAGCAGCCTAGCATGAAATCTGCCATATGCGCCAGAGTACCAACGCGTAAGAATTCACTCCCCTCACTGGCCTGACTGTCCATTTCCTCCTCCTCCAACTCCTCTCCTCTTCTGCCCAACATCGCTGCAACAGTGAAGGACCGAACAATGGTCCCCTCTTCGTGTCCTCCAACATTCTCCTCCTCTTCCTCCTCATCCTCCTCCACCTCCTCCTCCGATATGTCTGAGAAACAGACCTAAGGGTGCTTTGGCTATCACAAGGGAAGTCTTTCTTCCCCCGTCTCTTGTGAAGAGGCAAAGCTTCCGACTTCATGCGATCCAGAGAGTTTTTCAACAGGCCAAGCAGCGGGATGGTGAGCTGATGATGGCGGCATAGCCACTGACCATCTGTGTTGACTCCTCAAAGTTACTCAGCACCTGACAGATATCAGAAATCCCGCTCCACTCCTCATTGTAGACTTGAGGAACTGACTGCCGACTACCAGTTCTGGTGAAAGTTGACATCTGGCAGTCTACAATGGCTCTGCGGCTGCTGTAAACTCTGATAACACTGGTAAGTGTTGAATTCCACCTCGTGGCACGTCGCACAACAGTCGGTGAGCGGGCAGTTGGAGGCGGCGCTGCTCTGCCTGATAGTGGGCGCATCTGTGCTGGACTTCCTGAAATGCCACAGATGCGGCGCACCTTCGTGAGCAATCAGCCAGATTGGGTATGTCTTGGGAACGCTGAACTATCAGATTTAACACATGGGCCAGGCATGGCACATTGTCAGTCTGCCGAGTTGCAGAGGCCGCCACCAGTTACGGCCGTTGTCACACACAACATCCTGTGCTTCAGGTTCAGCGGTGCCAGCCACAGATCACGTCTGCGCCGTGAATGCCCTGTAATAGTTCTGGGCGTGTGCCTTTTAATCGCCTAGGCTCAGCATTTTAGCACCGCCTGCTGTCGCTTAGCGACTGCACTGCTGCTGTGCCTAGCTAGCGAAATCGACTGATGGCGCCATGCCCACGGATGGTCGTTCGGAGGATGGAGGTGAGGAGGGGTGGAGGAGGAGGAGCATAGTAGGGGACCCTGAAAACCCTGACCGTAGGAGGGCCCCGCACTCCTCGCGTCGGCGTATATACCAGCCGCAGGGTCAACTCGGTCCCAGCCCTCCACCAAGTTAACCCAATGTGCCGGCATAACCGGCAGTTGGTCGATGAGAAAGTTGAGAGTATAAGTTCCCTGTCTTCATTTTCCCTGACACTATGCTGGTGCAGGGCTGGGACGGCACATCGGGAAAAGTAGGGGCTGGGACCGATACGACGGGCCCGATGATCGAAAGGCCTCGGTCTCTACTAGCTATAGGCAGCATCTCCAGGCTTAGCAATCTGGAGATGTGGCACATTAAGGGCTTGGGCGTGCGTGGTGTTGCACTATATGCCGTTTCCTGCTCCAGCGTCTGGGGTATGAGAGCTGAACGCTGGTGGATTCTGTGGAGGATCGTGAGGCTACGATGGGTTTTTGTGCCAGGTCCTGGGCAGGGGGCTGACTATCAGCTGACACAGGGGAAGGAGCATGGTGTGCACGTCCGGAGGTGAACGGCTTGTTGCCACTGAGTGGGGTGTTTAGCATATGCCTGCGCATACTGGTGGTAGTTAAGCTAGTATGGTGGAACCCCTGCTGATCCTGGTTTGGCAAAGTTGGCACACCACAGTCCGTCGGTCATCCGGTGTTTTCCTTAAAGAACCTCCAGACTTCTGAAAATCTAGCCCTCTCCGCGGAGCCCTCGCCACGGGAGCTTCACTAGTTGACACATTTGGCGCTGATGCACCAGCTCTGGCCCTGCCTCTCCGTCTGGCCCCACCACTCGCCTCTCTTCCAACCTGTTCTGGTCGAGGACTCTCCTCCGTCTCATAAGCACTGTGTTCACCCGGCCTCTCAACCCAGCTTGGTCTGTCATCCTCATCATCCTCCCGATCCTAGTCTGCTCCCCCCCTCGTACTTCCTGCCCTGACACAACTTCACCCACTGTCTGACAACCGTGTCTCTCATCGGCGTACACCTCTTTACACACTTCTTCCCCTACGTCAAGAGGTCATCATCACCCACAGACTGCGACTGGTGAAAACCTGGGCATCGGAAAATTGCTCATCAGCAACCGACAAGTGGTTTGTGACTGTGGGAAGGGTCCAGATAACAGTTCCTCAGAGTATGCATGTTTCAAATGCCAAATTTTCCTGGGAGGGGGCAGACTGGGGGGTGAGGCTAGGTGCAGGAGCTGGAGGAGTGCCGATTTCGGTGCATGGGTGGACTGCGTGGAAGACTGACTGTGTGAGCACATAAATTGCTCTGCAAGCATTGTCCGGCAATCCACGACATCACCTGTTCGCACTGTTCTGGGCCTCAACAGTGCTCTGCCACGAGTCCCATAACTTGAGACATAACCTAGGGAGTGTAGCTCTGCGGCGTTCCCCTGCTCCTCATCAGCAGTGGTGTCTCACCCGTCCGGACCACGGCCTCTGACCCCCTGCATTAGTTGGACGGCCCACTCCCCGCCCTCTTGGAGGGGAGGAGATAAGCTGTGACATCATCTATTGTCAGTAGTGATGCAATTATAGGTCAGGGTGTTATCTATAAAGCTTCTCTCTTTTATTATAATCCTACTTTGCCTGTGATATAAATAAATTCAATGTTGCAAAAAATCTTTCACTATATTAACCCATTAACGATGCGTGACGTAATAGTACGTCAAAGGTGAGCTGTGGCTGTATAGAGAGGGCTCACGGGCTGAGTACTTTCCATAGATGGTAAGTCTTTGCTGCAATTGATGCTAGCAACGATCGCGGGTGTGGACCCATCCATTGCCGGAAGCAAAGCTGGATAGTGGCTTCAAAAAGATGGGCGCCGCCATCTTGGCGTAGATCATCGCTACCCATGATGTCATTGGGGGGAGGTGGGGCGGAGATTGCTTGCTATGACAGCCTCAAGTCTTCCGAAGAACTGAGGCTGTCTCATTTTATTCCCACATTGTACTGAATGAGGAGGAAAATCCCTATAAACTGCCATACTGTAGTCTGGCAATATATGGTAGGATCAATCAGACAACCTAGAAAAAGTTAAGAAAAAAATTTCACTCCCCTTTACCTAGGACCGATATAAATAAACAGTAAAAATCATAAACACATTAGGTACTGCTGTGTCTGAAAATGCCCGATCTATCAAAATATAATAATGGTTTTTCACTGTATTTAACCCCGTAATGGAAAATAGTGCACTTTTTTGCCATTTTGAAAAATATAAAAAATTCTATAAAAAATTATCAAAAGGCCATACAGTCCTAAAAATAGAAGCATTGAAAACATCAGCAAAAGTCACAAAAAAAACCCACCCACCGCTTCGTACACCAAAGTATGAAAAAGTTATTAGCGCCAGAAGATGGCAAAATTATTTTATTTTTTGTAGGAGGTTTTAATTTTTGTAAATGTAAGAAAACATTATAAAAACTATCCAAATTTGGTATCCCCGTGATTGCACCGACCCAAAGAATAATGTAGACATGTCATTTGTGGCACACAGCGAAAGCCGTAAAATCCCAGCCCACAAGAAAACGGTGCAAATGCGTATATCATCAATTTCTCTGCATTTGGAATTTTTTTTCTCATTTCCCAGTACACAACATTGAATACTAAATAAAAAAAAAGTGGAAAAATAAAAAAGTTATAGAGTTTTGAAGGTAGGGAGTGAAAAATGGAAATGCAAAACAAAAAAGGGCCTGGTCATTAAGGGATTAATAGATTAATATGTTACTAAGTAATGCGCTGAAATACATATACTGTATGTTAACTTTCTATTTATATCATTTTTATTTATTTTCCACAGTCTCATGAGAATGATGACAATTTCAAGAAAGCTTCAATAGCATACGTTGAGACTCTGGTAAGAAATGTAATTTTCTGGTGTCCTCACAGTAAAGGCAATGTTTACCATTTACAAGTTTAACCCCTTCCCGTACCCTGACATAACTGTACATCATAAGGTGCAGGTATTTGCAAAACCATGATGCTACCATGAACCCAGGTGATTATAGGGCATTACAGGGATGATCATTTCTACGGCAGGTCTTAGGTCCATTGAAGGTCCCCAGGGCTGCCTTCATAGAAACCTGTTAGGATCATGCTGAAAGCACAATCTAACAGTGCTGCTGTCAGCTTATGCAGAATGCACAGGCTGATGATGTAATATGCCGCAATACATTAGTTTTTCAGTATATAACACTGAACATGTGATCAAATGATGTCCCACCCTGGGTCAAAATAAAAAGTCAAAAAAAGTTTAAAAATAAAAAAAGTGCAAATAAGAAAATTATTTAAAAAATATAAAAGGTCCCCTGATGCCCTATCCCATTTAAAAATTAAATACAACATAAAATAAAACGGTCACTGAACCTGTACGGTGAACGCTGTAAAAAAAAAATTGTATAAAAATTTTATTTTTACCTCTGACCTTATAAAAACAGGATAAGAAGTGATCAAAAAATAACATTTACCCCAACATATTACCAATAAAAAAGTACAACTTGTCCCACAAAACCAAGCCCTAAAACAAAAAATGTTATGCCCATTAATGTATGGGGATGCAAAAACAAGTGAATTTTTCACAAAATGAGTTCTGCAATATATTCTGCAAAAGTTAACCATAAAATGGAGTATTGTGGTGACACATAGAATAAAGATAATATATTATTTTTATTTTATGGTGAATGGACGGGGAAAAAAAGGCTAAAAACCCTGAACCAGAATGGCATAATTTAAGGGGTTTTACTGTTATGTAGGCCTCTCAAAGTCACTTGACCCCTTTCTGACACTGGACGTAGTACTACGTCATGGGAGGCAGGGATTTGCTGCAAAGTGACATAGTGCTACGTCCCACTTCTGGCACCGGCTGCCAAACGGATATTACAGCTGACACCCACGATGTGACCACTCGCGATCTGAGGTGTTAACCCCTTGCACAAAGCGGTCACACCTGACCGCGGCATGCAAGGGGCATGCATGTTAAGTGATTTAGACAACGGTGGCATTTACCCGGGAGAGTCCGCAGCTCTAAAGGCAGTCCCAGGGTCTGCCAGTGCCCCAGGGCTGCACAATCCTCTCCAAGATCCATAACAATCTGTACAGTAAATCAGTAACATTATTGGACCTACTTGGTGAACGCTGTAAAAACAAAACATGAAAAACTGGCCAAAAATGTTCATTTTTCATAAAATCCCTTTACAAAAATGTTCCAAAAAGTGATCAAAAAAACTTTATGTGCACCAAAATGGTACCACTGCAAAGGGCAACTCAACAGGTAAAAAATAAGCCCTAAACCAGCTCTGTCATCCAAAAAGTATTAAAGTTATGTTTCCCAAAAGATGGTGATAAGAAAATAAATGAGATTTTCTCTACATTCGTTTTTTTCCAGTAAAATTGTAAAAATATATAAAAAATTATATAAATCAGGTATCGCCGTAATTGGAGTAATCTATAAAATAAAGATAATGGGGCACATTTACTTACCCGGTCCTGTCGCATTCCAGCGGCGCGTCCAGCGACGAGGATTTGGGTCTTCCGGCGATCCACTAAGGTCATGCGCCCAATGTCCACCAGGTGTCACTGCTGTGCCGAGGTCCACCGAGGTCCGCTGGAGTTCACCATCCTATTCCTGGTGCATGTGAGTGATTGATTTTGTGACACAATTTCCAAATCCATCAGGTTTTCCGACAGCCACGCCCCCGACTTCTGTCACGTGAAAGCCGCCGCAATTGCGCCGAAATACGATCGCGTGCACAAAAATCCCAGCAGAATTCGTCGCAAAACGGAAAAAGTTGGGAAACCCTACTTTCTTCATATGATTTACTGAATATAAGGAAACTCATAACAGTGTCATTTCATGACACATTTTAGTGAAGTGAACTCAAAGCTAGACCTCATGCCTTCTTGACTCTTCACCTTGTAGATTATGGTATATCTATATATATATATATATATGTCTAAAGACAAATATATTGTTTATAATTGTTTCCTCCTTCTACTTCCTCAACAGACATATGTTGGTTGCACCTTGGATGACTTACTTCACACAGGTCAAACATTAGTAAGTCAATATAGATATCAACTGAATAAGATTGAAATAGGAAAAGTTAAGCTGATGGTGCACTTTCCAAAGTATACTCCATACGGTAAGGCTAAGGATACCGTAAGATATATATTATTCCACACAAAGTTGTTGAATTGTATTACACTTTAAAAGGTTTTTTCACCTTTACAATGTTGCTGACCAATTAATAGTATTAAAGGGGTAATCTTATCTGGGCATTCAGATTCAGATTAGTTAATCTGCCATATATAAACATTTCCTTAATTAGATGTCATTAAAATTTTTTTACCTGTGTGAAGATAATTTCTCATAAATGCAGTCATATGGTCCCTTAGAAACAAGACTGTGTCCTTGGATACGGCCACCTCTGCTGGTGGTATTGCACAAAGAAACAAAAGGTGTTTGTATATGAAATGTCCAGGAGTTACTGCATAACACCACAGCCGTTCTGTGGGATTGCAGAACCCATGTGGTCAGGCAGGGCTCAATAGCGCATGTCTGGCCACCGCTGCCAAAATGTGAGGTGGTCGTATCTGAGGAAGCTATCTCGTTTCTAAAGGAACAACATGGCTACATTTATGAGAAATTGTCTTCACACAGGAACATTTTTTTTAATAACATCCAATTGAAGAAATGTTTACATTTGGCAAATGAATTAAATTAAATATAAATGCCCAGATGGGAAAACCTCTTTAAGTCATCAATGTTACATTATTAGGGCTCCTGTTTTACTTCTAAACTGCAAAATCTGGCGCTGACCACCACAAAAAGGAATAGATCTGGACTTTCATTCTTTGTAGAACTACTCACCAGCATAGGTCTGGGTTTCAGAGCCCCAAGTATAAGTCATCGATATCTTAAAGCTATTAACCCCTTAAGATCCAGGCCCTTTTTCGTTTTTGAGTTTTAATTTTTTACTCCCCACTTTCAAAATTCTCTAACTTTTTTTATTTTTCCATGTAAAGAGCTGTGTGAGGGCTCATTTTCTGTGTAACAAATTGCAGTTCACAACAATTATGGCTGGATTATGGATTTTATGGCTTTAACTGTGTGCCCCAAATGACATGTCTACTTTATTCTTTGGGTCGGTACAATCACGGCGATACCAAATGTATATGGGTTTTATACATTTACATAAGTTAAAACCTCCTGTACAAAAAATCTTTTTTCATTTTGCCATCTTCTGCCGCTAATAACTTTTTCATACTTCAGTGTACGGAGCTGTGGGTGGTGTCATTTTTTGCAAGATGAGATAATGTTTTCATTGCTACCATTTTAACGACTGTGTTATTTATGTTTACTGTCTATTTGAACTTTTAGGGGCTTTTTAATATTTTTTTTAAATTGCAGTTAGTGGGGTTTGTTGGTCCACATTGTTGTTTCATTATAACACACTTTGGGGGCTTCCATGGAGCAGAACAAACAATCTGTAATTTGAGATTATCCTACATTTAAGTGAATCCAGTAAATTGTTAATGTAAAGTTCTGCTTTTGTATGTGAGTCTTTTGTCTTGAAAGTTTTTGCATTTACAGGCAATCCCCGGGTTACATACAAGATAGTGTCCATAGGTTTGTTCTTAAGTTGAATTTGTATGTAAGTCGAAACTGTATATTTTATAATTGTAGTTCTTGACAATTTTTTTTTTTTTGGCCCCAGTGACAATCGAAGTTTCAAAATTTTTTGCTATAAAGGGACCAAGGATTATCAATAAAACTTCATTACAGACACCTTACAGCTGATCATTGCAGTTTGGGACTATAATAAAGCATTGAGAGAGCTTTACCAGAGGTCACAGTGGGCAGAGGGGTCCGTCTTTAACTATGAGTTGTCTGTAAGTCGAGTGTCCTTAGGTAGGGGACCGCCTGTACTTCAAAATAGATTACCGTAAATTATGTAAATACTGAATTTTTAAATTTGTATCTCCCAATAGGAGGACCTTTTGGAAAATACAGCGGAATTTCTGTCAAATGTTTATTACATTGTGTCGTGGTATGCGGTAGGTTCTCTATATATTTTTTTAACTTCACTCCCCGTGGGGGCCATCAGTGAGAAAGTACTGTAAGTGTGTGACCACAAGATGTAGCATCCAGTCAACACATTTCTGTGACTGTGGCATCTAAAGGGTAAATTGTAATAGGTAAATTAGAAGTGATAAGAGATATGCCTGATCATGTACAGTTTGGTTATATATGATCCTGCATATCTCTTATCACTGCCAATTTACCCCTTACATGCCCAAATCAACAGCAACTGAAACATCTGGCCTTCATATAGTTAAAGGAAATATTCCATCAAAATCAAAAGTTCTAAACTAGAGACAGCTACTCCAAGATCTAGGCACTGTGACTGTGGTAACTGAATTATATTTGTAATCCACAGCCTCCTTCCTTCCAAAATCGACTTTTAAAATTACGCTAATGAGCCAGAAGGGCTCTGGAGGGCGTTACCGGAGCCCCTCTCTACTGCAGATTCACAGGTTGTTAGAGGAGCACGGGGAAGTGCTGAGGGAGCAAGGGACAGTGTAACATCTAGTGAAGCTACAGCACGGAAGGACTCTGGTAACACCCCCCAAAGCGCTTCTGTTACATTAACATGATTTTAAAAGTCGATTTAAGAAAGAGGGGGGCCAGGGATAACAAATATTAGAAGATTACCACAGTCACGGTTCCTGGATCTATTAGTAAACGTCGCTGGTTTGTCCATGCTTGATTTTGATTATAGATTACCTGTAAGTCGGGTCATTTTCAAGTGAAAAAAGAAACATATTGAACTTAAGGACTTCAATGTCTCACTAAACCAATTCAGTGTAATGTTAGGGCAACAAAACCCTTTAAGGGGTATCCCCACAAAGACAAGTTTCTTAAATGTACAGCATTTCCCAGATATACAGCATTTCCCAGATATAATTCTAACCTGTGTCTATTAGTCCTGGTGTACACAGTTCCAGTTGCCCCTAGACACAACCCTGTAACTTCTGACTTAGGGTCGGGGAAGCCATCATGGTTTTCTGTGTGACGGAGGAGCTGAGATTCCTGTCTCTCTACTCCCTGCACTCTAGGCCTGCCGCTGCACTCTAGCCCCACCCCCTGCAGTCCAGGACGGAGCTCATACTGACACATACACTAGTGATGGGAATTGCTGCTCTTCATAGTGAGCTGGATCATTAGGCTCTGCTACTAGTACAATGTTCGGTAGACAGATGAAAGTGTATATTAACCTAGTACCCTGATAATCCAACCACATTGTCAGCTCACAGAACTAGATGGATCATAATGTGTCTGCTTAGAGAGTCCCTTTCCACACCCTGAAATCTCACACTGACCATCACTGATTGCTAGGTATCACTAGTGATAGCTAAAACAGCAATAAAACTGTGAAGTAAAGGGTTATAAATTATCTTTATTGTGCTAACATCATTAGGTAGTTAAGATTTGAGAAGGTTCTTTCATGGGAAAACTCCTTTACGAGCAGTGCAATTAACAATGCCTGGTCTATGGTGATACATTTATCTGGACATAAAGAAAAGGCATTGTCTATTAGACAATGTTATTTTTGTATACTATATATATATATATATATAAATGTAAGAAAAATAATCCTGTGTTTTGCTCTGCCACAGGACTCATTTGGAATTTATGAAGGCGTGGCAAGTTTATTATGCACCCAGGTAAGGACCCAATTAAACACACAAATGTTGTGTTTTTCTGATTTCATATGTTTTATTTGAATACTGAAGTGCAGGGTGCACCAGATTAGCAGTTCGCACTACTTTTGATAAATGTGGCCCAATGTTATGTGGTCATGTTTAATTAATTAGTAGTGAAAAATCTAGAAAGGAAATACTAATATAAAATACTTAGATTTACTTTAATGTTCTTTCCAAGACAGGTGACGTTTTGGCATCAAAATGTTTGGCAGAAATCCTTCAGGTATTATTACATAATTTCTTATCTGGAGATACACTCATTTCATTCAGTAGGAGAGTGGGTTGGGCGTCAGGATTTAAAATCATGGCACTGTTTCTCTGAAAGCTATGTCAAATAAAGTACTATGCTATAGATTTTTAAGTCTGTATTTTTAAGTCAAGTCAGCCTGTAATATCACGAATGGCAGAAATTATAGAAGTACATATCCATGCGATACTTAGGTCAGCTGACTTTAAGAAAATCTACCATCAAAATCAAGCATGATAAACTAGGGACACTTACTGTATATACTCAGGTATAAGCCGAATTTTTCAGCACAATTTGTGTTGAAAAATCCCCACTCGGGTTACACTTGAGTATATAAAAACCCATTGTACTTACCCTCCGGCGCTCCTCGCAGGTCCTCTTCTCTTCACTGCTTCTTATCACTGCTCCTGCTGTCTTGCTAGGAGTGAGGGCAGAGGCACGTCTATGTGCTCTGTCCACGCCCTATGACACCGTGGTGTCACTGCCGCCATGACGTCATAGTATGTGTTTGGACAGAGTGCAAAGACATGCCTCTGCCTGAACTGCTAGAAAGATACCTTGAGCAGCATGAAGAAGCAGGAAGGACCAAAGATTAAAGGACTTGCGAGAGGCGCCAGAGGGTAAGGAATATGCTTATTATTCTTAACGGGGCTATGCTAAAGTACATATCATTAATGAGAGGCTTTGCCACTGGACATTAAAATAATGAGAGGGCTCTGCCACTGGACATTTCATCAATGAGGGGGCTGTGCCACTGGAAATTTTATTAACGACTGGGCTCTGCCACTGGACAATTCATTCATGTGGGGGCTTTGCCAATGGACAATTCATTAATAAGGGAGCTCTGCCACTGGACATTTAATTAATGCGGTAAGGCTACTGGACATTTTTTAAATTGTAGTGTGTGCATTTACCACCCTAGGCTGATACTAGAGTAATAACCCTGCACCTGTTTTCAAACTGCATCATTTAAATCATTTTAACCCTCTAAGCAGACACTTCATGATTCCACTAGTTATGTGTGCTGACAATGTGGTTAGATTATCAGTGTTATAAACATATTAATATGTATTACTTCTGACTCTATAGTTGCACTTTTACTCTTATTCATCGCTTGTCATAATTGGTCTATGGAGTCAGTTTTTTCTGTGTAGGTTCGGTGTGTTACCACCCCGCTGCAGTTTGCTTGCGGCGTGCGGAGGCTCCCGATCCACATTTGTCGTTATTGGGACCTGCGTGTCCCATTGCTGTTATGATGCATACTGTCATTTTTACCAAAAATGTTTTACACTGTTTTTTCTTGTACTGTATGCGAACACTTTTCAACTAAATAAACCGTATTGAATATAAAAAATACAGCATTTCCCAGATATAATTCTAACCTGTCTCTATTAGTCCTGGTGTACACAGTTCCAGTTGCCCCTAGACACAACCCTGTAACTTCTGACTTAGGGTCGGGGAAGCCATCATGGTTTTCTGTGTGACGGAGGAGCTGAGATTCCTGTCTCTCTAATCCCTGCACTCTAGGCCCGTCGCTGCACTCTAGCCCCACCCCCTGCAGTCCAGGATGGAGCTCACACTGACACATACAATAGTAATGGGAATTGCTGCTCTTCTTAGTGAGCTTGATCATTAGGCTCTGCTCACTAAGAAGAACCAGCTCTTCTGGCTCCTGAACGGCTCCCTATTACATGTGTAATAGGGAGCCAGAGTCCAGCCAGTCACCCCATTCCACACCACTTTTAACCCGATTGATTGGGCATGGTGAGCCAGTTAGGGGGGGAGTAAGTGAGCCATCGGCTCACTGCAGGGTGCCGAATCCCGTTGTTCACGAGCCGGCTCGTTCACAAACAACACATCTGCAACACCCTCGCCGATGCAATGGCGAGGTAGGGTTTGCGAATAAGCCCCATAACATGTCACCACATCACAAAGGGGAAATTGCAGTGGTTAATCCTGCCTGGCAAGGCAGAAGTTAAATCTGTATATGATGTAAAAGTCCAGTATCCAATGATCTGTGTTACATCCTGTCTCTGTGAACTGAGAGGTAATTGGAGGAGCAGCCACCACCTGACCAAAGGGAGGTAATAAAACCTCTGGCCAGGAATGTTCTAGAGAGAGTTAGGAGAGCAGTCTCTCCCAGAAGGGAGAAGAGGCCGGTCCTAGTCAGGCCCTCTGGGTCTGCAGGACACATGCAGAGAGTAGTTAGCTGAGCAGCAGCTCAGAGACTCTAGCACACCGGAGCAGTGCAGGAAGAGCCTAGCCCCTGCCTGAAGTGGAGAATAAGACTAGAGTTAGTTTAGTGAGGAAAGGGGTATCATCCTACCTTCAAGGGTGATACCTGAAGAGATCCAGGACCGAGCTGAAGCCTCCTCTAAGGACACAGCTGCCTCCCAGCCTGCCCTCCACATCCAGGCTGGTGAACTACATCCTGTGGCTCCCTCCAAATACCTCTCCAGTACTCCACCAACTTGTTAAAGGCACGTTTGCTGCGGTTCCTGCGGTTCAAATAAAGAACTGTAAGTTGTTTTCTTCAACTTCTGTCTCCGTCTGGTCCCTGCTATTACAGCTGCCTTCATCACCGGCACCCTGTCCATCACCCAGAGACTCACACTCGGGACATTAAGGGGTTGCCCCAGGGAGATCCGCTATAGCAGCCTCTCCCTCATCATTTCTTGCCAACACCACCCTGCTGGAGACCTGCCAGGCTGTAGGACAGCCCTCCGGTTCCCCCGTACCAAGCACCGTGACAATAGCGTGCTTAGGCCGCAACCGCCAGCCACTCCGGTACTGCGGGCCCCGGCTGACTCCAGGCCTCACCTCAAGGGCTAGGCCCCGGTGGGGGATGTTGCACATCACTAACATACACTGAGTTCCTACTCGGGGGAAGAAGGCACAGCAGATCTAGTGTGTTGTGGAATAGCAGATATGTAGCAGAGCTGATAGTGTGCAATAGGTATCTCATGGATCGTTTCATCTCTGATCTGTCTCATCTTTTTCTAAGTGTCAGATACTAGTACAATGTTTGGAAACCAGATGAAAGTGTATATAAACCTAGTACCCTGATAATCCAACCACATTGTCAGCTCACAGAACTAGATGGATCATAATGGGGGTCATTTATTAAGGGCCCGATTCGCGTTTTCCCGACGTGTTACCCGAATATTTCCGTTTTGCGCCGCTTGTACTTAAATTGCCCCGGGATTTTGGCGCACGCGATCGGATTGTGGCGCATCGGCGCTGGCATGCGCGCGACGGAAATCGGGGGGCGTGGCCGAACGAAAACCCGACGTATTCGGAAAAACCGCCGCATTTAAAAACCGAAAATGTGTCGCATAAGGACCGCTTACCTTCACCTGGTCCAGCTCGGTGCATTCCGGCGCGATGAGTTTACTTTCAGCGCAGCAGCGCCACCTGGTGGACGGCGGAAGAACTACCTTATTAAATCCCGGCCGGACCCGAATCCAGAGCGGAGAAGCCGCCGCTGGAACGCGAATGGACCGGGTAAGTAAATTTGCCCCAATGTGTCTGCTTAGAGAGTCCCTTTCCACACCCTGAAATCTCACACTGACCATCACTGATTGCTAGGTATCACTAGTGATAACTAAAACAGCAATAAAACTGTGTAAAACTGTGAAGTGAAGGGTTATAAATTATCTTTATTGTGCTAACATCATTAGGTAGTTGAGATTTGAGAAGGTTCTTTCATGGGAAAACTCCTTTACGAGCAGTGCAATTAACAATGCCTGTCTATGGTGATACATTTATCTGGACATAAAGAAAAGGCAAGGAAGGAACCAGTAATGAGATGCGGGGAAAACTTTAATCTACTAGACAATGGGGGTCATTTACTAAGGGCCCGATTCGCGTTTTCCCGACGTGTTACCCGAATATTTCCGATTTGCGCCGCTTGTACATGAATTGCCCCGGGTTTTTGGCGCACGCGATCGGATTGTGGCGCATCGGGGCCGGCATGCGCGCGACAGAAATCGGGGGGGCGTGGCCGAACGAAAACCCGACGTATTCGGAAAAAAAAAAAAACCCCCGCATTAAAACCGAAAATGTGTCTCTTGGGAGCGCTCACCTTCACCTTCTATGGATGGTGCATTCCGGGGGCGTTAAGATTATTTTCGGCGCTGCATCGCCACCTGGTGGAAGCGGAGGAACTACCATCTTAATCCCAGCCGGACCCGAATCCTGTGCAGAGAACGCCCGCTGGATCGCAAATGGCCGGTAAGTAAATGACCCCAATGTTATTTGTGTACACCTATATATACGGTATATAAATGTAGAAAAAATAATCCTGTCTTTTTGCTCTGCCACAGACTCATTTGACTTTATGAGGCTGGCAATTTATTATGCACCCAGGTAAGGACCCCATTAACACCTTGTTGATTTAATAAATGTGGCCCATATGTTATTTGATATGAGGCATGTTTGTGGAATTAATTAGTAGTGAAAAAGTATAGAAAGGAAATACTAATAAAATACTTAGATTTACTTAATTGTTCTTTCCAAACAGGTGACGTTTGGCATCAATGTTGGCAGAACTCCTCAGGTATTATTACATAATTTCTTATCTGGAATTACACTCTTTCATTCAGTAGGAGAGTGGTTGGGCTTCAGGATTTAAAATCATGGCACTGTTTCTCTGAAGCATTCAAATAATGTACTGTGTTTATGATTTTTAGTTCTGTATTTTTAGTCAGTCCCTGTAATATCACGAATGGCAGAATTATAGAAGTACATATCCATGCGATACTTAGGTCAGCTGACTTTAAGAAAATCTACCATCAAAATCAAGCATGATAAACTAGGGACCTTACTCTAGCCGAATTTTTCAGCACAATTGTGTTGAAAAATCCCCACTCGCCTTAACACTTGAGTAATCAAAAAACCCATTGGGGACATTTACTATGGCGTTTCCGCCAGTTTTGTGTGCGCTCTCACCACATGTTCTGCTTCAGACCTATTTAAGCTTGCGGCGCCAGAAAAAGACTGTTTCCGTCTGCTCCGACTCTTCCTCAAAAGGGCGTGGGTTTGCGAGTGGAACTCAGACACAATAAATCATGGTCTGCAGCCCTTTTTGGCGCTGTAAACTGGGGAAAAGTAGACCAAAAGAAAACTGGTCTAGCAGGGACTGTTGGACACATTCCTGGGCTCGGTACATTTCTGGTCTCGGGCAGAAAATGTCCGCGGCCAGAAATGTCTCTGCACAGCTCTACATAGATTTATGTGTATCTCTTTCCGAGACCTCTAAACAAAGTCCAATGCAGACCCCGACACTTAGTAAATGTCCCCCATTGTATTACCTCCAGCACTCCTCGCAGGTCCTCTCTCTTCACGGCTTCTGTATCCTGCTCCCGCTGTCTTGCTAGATTTGGTCATAGGCAACGTCGATGCGCTCTTTCCACGCCCTATGACTAACCGTCGGGTGTTATTCTACGCCCGCCTGACGCATAGTAATTGGCGACATGATTGCCAAGACATACCTCTGCCTCCTGCTAGAAAGATACCTTGAACAGCATGAAGAAGCAGGGAATGATCAAGATAAGAGACTTGGAGAGGCACCAGGGGTAACGGAACATGTTATACTTTTAAAAACGGGGATTTGCTACATACATTTTCATAATAAGGCTCTGCACTGACGTCCATTACTGGAAGCACTTCACTGATTCACGAGTTATGGTGTGCTACAATGTGGTTAGATTATCAGGGAACAGGTTTAGATACATTTCATTGAGCTTCTGAAACATTGTATTAGTAATCTGGACACCTAATAGGATGACTGATACAGACAGAATGAGAATCCATGCGATGACCATGACCTCTCAGCTCTGCTAACTCGCCCTATAACAACACACATTCTGCTATATACCTCCCTTCCCCTCCTCTAGTAATGAAAATTTATCTGTCTGTACTTTAGTCCTCCGCACAACTGGGCTCATTTACTAGAAACAAAATCCGAACCAGCACTTCAACAGGAGCAATACCCAGAGAGTGTTGCCAAATACATCATACATATCTTTACAACACGAGGAAACAGCTGGTTAATGCATTTCGATGCTAGTCGTCTTACCATAAGGGTTATTGAGTAGTTATAGTTATGAGTAAGACACCTAGCTTCGGATAAATGCGTTTTTCCCCGTGTTGTAATGGATATGTTATACCAATAAAGGAACGTAGTTTTGGCAACAACTCTCGGGATTTGCTCCGTGAAGTGCTGTTTCAGATTTTGTGTTTCATTGTATTACCAAGACGGGCTGAGTCGTTTCCGTCACAAGGAGTCATATCGCACATCTCTGTTGCCTGGGAGATCCCGGGTAGGGTGAGATGGTGTTTTCTTGTCCTGCACCTGTTGCAGACGAGTATATTTTTTAAGTCTCATTTACTAAGGGTCTCGTCGGACTCGGGGCGTCCTCCGAATTCGGACT
>WNYA01003733.1:0-22991 GCA_019512145.1 Engystomops pustulosus
TAAGCCGCCATATACACATGAAATTTGTGAAGGTATTGAGCTTGTTGACATCAACTGCCTGATCCCGATTTCCCGCAATATTTGCAATCGGTTGAGAGCCATCATATGGTTCATATACATGTGAGGTTTTGTCAGTCCCACCAAAATAGTAGGAACTTAGTTTTTTCATTAGTGGAACGCCAAAGTTTTCCATACTCATTGGTCTGAGCATGGCGTATCCAAATCGGTGGCCACCAATGAAGGTCAAAAGATTGCACCGACTAGAATACACTCCGTGAGGCTGTAGATCATTTTGTTGGATAGCCAAATAAATAGAAAGTTGGATAGGAACCTGCCTCTCTGGGCTCACTAGTGGTCATCACATTTACAAATTCAGCTTCTGCCGTACAACTAGACATCACACAACCGTGGAATTTCTACGCCCAGGCTTTCTATTTTAGGGAGAAACGTTCTATAAATGTTGTAATCGCATATTGAAACAGACAGGCAGACGGTAGATTTGTCACTAAACCGGTCAGCTGTGATAAAAAACTTATGCTGCAAATTGGAGGAGGAGGATGAGGGGGTTGAAAAGAAGGAATTTCTCGCTTCAGTGTAGCATTAAGCCTCGGGCATGGAATGTGCATCTCCGGCTCATAGCATATTGCTGAAATACAACTCTTCAGGCTTGGTTTATCCTTATGTGGATAGCGGACAAATCTGCAGAGCAGGGGCCAGCTGTGATCTGGTCTCCCCCTCCTTCCGTAGCCTATTAGATGTAAAGCATCTAAAGTGTCTTAAAAGGGATGATGTTGGGTGAATAAAGATTGGAAGTATTGGACATATTGGAGGTCAGTTACTAAGGGCCCGAATCACTATTTTCCGTCGGGTTTCCCGAATATTACCGATTTGAGCCGTCTTTCCCCGAATTGCCCCGGGTTTTTGGCGCACGCGATCGGATTGTGGCGCATCGGCACCGGCATGCATGTGGCGGAAATCGGACGCACTACCATAGTCAATCGCTGGAAGACCCAAATTCTCGACGAAGAACGCGCCGCTGGATCGCGACAGGACCAGGTAAGTAAATGTGCCCCATTGAATTTGTCCAAGTTGAAGTATGGAGAAGCTGACAAGGTAGAACCTGATAAATTCATGCAACCTCTCCATCACACAGACTTATGGTCCTCTTAAAGTTGGCCACATCACCAGATACCAAAAGGCAGCTTTATACAACCGATTACGCAGGACGTAACAAAGGGAATGCATCATCTGACCACCATGACTGTGTAATATGGAGCCTGGTATATAGTATTGGCTTAACAAATCAACATGGATGGATAGTCATGTGTTGTGCACAGTATAGAGGCCGCTTTGTGACTGATCTCCTGACAGGGATAATCCCAGACTAAACTCCTTAAAGACACACTGTACCATAGCAAGGAGCTGAATCAGTCCGTCTGGGAAATGACTCTTTCGCTTCAATTACTGCCAATTCATAGGAAGTAATAATCAGGCAGTGGTAAGTATCCTCAGTAAAGTCTTCTGCAATGCCCAAGTGGCTAAATCTCCAGAGCTCGAGGGAATCCTACACCCATGCTCCAAATGGATGAATGGTCAATGAATATGTGAATGTCAATGTCACGAAAAAGGGGCGAGTCTTGCTGCCATAGTGGCCAAACAGTGGCCTCAAAATATCTGTAGAACGGGGATCCAAGATGTTTGCTAACTTTTTGCCAAGTATGAACACATCCCATCAGCCCCTTACTCATGTCAGCAATGAGGAGTCCACCATGTTAAATTTATCACTGTGTCCCGATCAAGTTCCCCGTAGCACTATATTGAATGTGTCAAGGGGGATCCCTGTCCATGGGTTGGATCTGGTAGCTCTACTAAAGTAACAAGGAGGTTACCTTTGAAGAGGTTTGGAACTTATTAAAAAATACATCAATTTTTTAAGCCAAGGCCAGCTCTGGTTCATATATGAAAGTCTACCTAAAGACCAGTTGCCCCCAAGCAAATTCATGGACTGGACGGACATGCCGAGTTCAGTCCAGTGATACATGGATGAAGCGTGGTTCTCAAACCTAAATCACTTGTGGGCAACCAGCTCAAGACATATGGCACTTTTTGATACCAGCTCTAGAAAATCTGAACGTGTGAACATATCCTAACCCTACAAAACCTCCAACAAGAAGAAATACTTGCAGCTCCTACAAGGAAGGCCCCACCATAAATTCACATTAGGACAACGTCTTCCATTACCATTGTGTACCAATATAAATGCTCATGTATTATAGGGGAAATGAAGGTTGCACGTTCCACTATTTGGTCCTTTTGTGCGACAATCAATACAATATTACACACAAGTCAGACGCCTCCACAGGAGCATAAAGCGGAATCCCGTAACCCAGACACACGCGCATTAAACAACGCCGCTCTCAGAGGGAAGGCTTTTGAGCGTGAAGACTCCTTCGTCATTTACACCAACAAATGTCACTTTAACAAGTAGGAATCAGCAAGCGGTCGGCTGCTTGCTTAACCTCTATTATGTTTGTGCATTTCACATTGTAAGCTGTTGGGAGAGAGTTTAAGTCTTTCCGCTCCATCAAGTGACATTTATTCAGCAGAGGCTTTGCAGCTGCCAGGGCCCTTAAAATCACAGGCGGGGGACCCACACCTCCCCAGGTCTCATGGCTCTGCAAACTTTTTAATCTAGTTTAGTTAGCTATTAACAGTAAAGTGAGGAACAGTTAAAAAGGCAAAAACAAAGAAAGTACAAGTAACTTAGCTGAATGCAAAAAAATATAAATGACAAAATTCCACTACGTGTTACGAGTCTATTTGGAACAGAAATGTGTGGCTCCAATGTTCTGTGCTCTGCAGAGGCGGGGTTTAGAAGGGGGTGTGGCCTCCAAAGATTCCTAGAATTTGTGGTGTTTTTTTTTTGCTAAACAGTGAAATTCGACCAGCATCAGTGAGGAATGGACCTACCAAAATAGAGAACTTATACAGGGTCAGTGACTTCTCCATGGCGAGTCTACTCAATTAGCCTTTTCAAGAGTGATACTCAAAGCTGGACACTCCTTCCAAATTTATTTTAAAATTTTTTTTTTTTTTATTTCACCCATATTTCAGAAAGCCACTTAAGCCTTTTTATTCATAATTGAAACCCCTCCGCTAATATTTTTCCCTAGCAGTGCATTTGCCAATTATGTCAAATAGACAAATTTTGGTAAATTTTCCCCATGTCCCTGACAGTCCCCCGGATTACGTACAAGGGTCATCTGTAAGTCGGGTGTTCGCCTGTATAAAAATGCATAAAATGAAACATTGAAGCTCCTCTGGTAAGATCTTTAGTGTAGCTTTCGATGTTTGTCTTGATGAGTCTCTTGTCACTTGCTATAAATGAGCAGCCTGAGTGTTGTCGTCCTCGGGGACACATGAGCACTCAGGTGAGGAGCCGGCATCTGTGCACAGCCAAGCCGCCTAAAAGCACATAATAAAACAATAAAACAAACTTTCTCAAGCCGCTTTTATCTCCTTGTTACATCTAAAAGTCCTGGGTTGGGGAGTCGAGACTCAGTTCCCCAAGGCTGCTCCCCTCTGTGCTCACATTTACTGCTTAATCTGCCCTCGCGGATGAGGAAGATGATACGACTTCTCCCATAGTATTCGGAGAGAAGTCTGTTACAGAAGAGTATAAAAAAGGCTCAGTGTTTATCACGCCACGGAAATCTAATGATGAATTCTCCACGGGGGGTCCCAAACAGAGAGTTGAATGCTGGGTCTATACTGTTATTAACCATATATTTGCCTACTACAATCTCATATTCCTACCCCCTGATTGCAAAACTTTGCCAATCCTCGAAAGTTGGTCAAGTTCTAAAAATCAGAAGCCATGACTTCATCCTTCATGCCACCAGGGTGAGATATATCTAAAGGCTTCAAGGCGCAGATAGACATCTGTGAAGATTACGATGCCGTCCAACTATACGTCAGAGTAAAGTATCCAAAATCCACGGAAACAATGAATGCCAGTAGTTCATTCCCAAATCTTAGCTGAAATCATGTGTATATATTGCCTAATCGAACGTACATGGGTAAGGAAGAGCAGAGAGGAATAGCCATCAGCTAGAATGAGAATTGATGGTGTAATCATTAAAATAGGTACCGTATATACTCGAGTATAAGCCGGCCCACGCATAAGCCTGGTAAAACCTATATTTTTTTACTCGAGTATAAGCAGAGTTTGGGTTTTCAGCACATTTTTTTGTGCTGAAAAACTAGGCTTATACTCGAGTGCGAGTATACCGTATTTTCCGGACTATAAGGCGCACTTAAAAGCCTTGGATTTCCTTGGAAATCCAAAGTGCGCCTTATAGTCCGGTAGATCTGCTGTCTCCGGTAGCGGGGACCTATGTAAGTATGCTATTCTCCACCTACCCCTCACCTTCCCCGCTCACCTTCCCCACGTTCCGCGTCTCTTCTCGGCGTCGCGTCCCGTCGCGTCTCCGCTCCACCCCCGGTCCTCCGCCACGCCCCCGACCCTGCGCCTTATAGTCCGATGCGCCTTATATATGGAATTATTACATATATAAGGCGCATCGGACTGTGGCGCCTTATATTCCGGTGCGCCTAATGGCCCGGAAAATACGGTATATGGTAATTTGTTAGCGGGTGCTTGGTAAGATGCTCTACTTCAGATGACAACCGTTGTCGGGATAAAGACCCAGAAACTGATGTCTTCGTACCATTTGCAGTTGACGTGTTGAACGTGGCCCGGGCTGCAGGCTTTTTTAAGACTGATAACTGATAGTCTATACTTAGAATAAGTGATTATCTAGAGCAAACTTTGGGTTCAATTACCCTTTATTTCAGATGATAATCAACAACAGACCCAAAGCTGACATCTCTGTACACTTTGCAGTTGATGTGCTATATATCTGACCTGAGCTCTAGTAGCACAGCTGCACCATTACATTGTACGGAGCCGGCTACTCCCGACATTAACCGATCCGCAAGAGGGTTCCAAAACCCCAACAATATTATAGAGTGGTCAATCCTAAACTTTAACGTGCAACGTTTCTCCAATTCAGGACAAAGTGATAAAATATACAACTTTATTAAAATTTTAATCTGCAGAACTCCAAGGCTGCACCTTTGTGTTTAAAAGCGAAAAAATGCTCATGGAAAAATCTCCCCCCCCCCCCCCCAAAAAAAAAAAAAAAAAAAAAACCCCAACAACCACTACAAAGCAAACATTTAAGCCAAGCGAAACATAAAGCCCCGACTGTAGAAACATTAGAGCGCCTAATGTGCTATGGTAAATGTTATCTCCGAGACAGAACAACACGGCTGCTGTATATTCACCAGATAAAAGCGCCTTCATTTCCACTGGGTGAACTTCTCGCAGATCATTAGGTCTGCTCAGCAAAACGTCCCTCTCTCCGTTAATTTCCCATTATACAACTTGATTACGCAGGATCTGGGGGGGATCATGTGGTAGAGGGCGGTGAAACGCTGCATTATGAGTTCCCTAACTACTACATTGTAACAAAAACGGCAGATGTCCCCCGAGCCCAAAATGTAATGGGGGCGAGAAAGAACTTCTGAATATTTTCAAGGCAAGGATCTGGTAAACGGCACATTGCCTGGAGATAGTGTGAAAGTCAAATACTGAGCATATGGGCCTTACACTCTACTGACTGACAATAGGCAGAGCGTCCATCAGCTGTATACATAACCACAGAGCCGCTTATTTATGTAGTACATGTGAGAAAAGCAACACTCTACTCAGGAGCATCAAACCATTACCACTACGAAAAGCAACCGATTTATACATTGGGTGGTCATCGTTAGTAGCCGAGTTCCGAGATACCAGTTTTTATTAAAATTTTAAAGCCTGACAAGATTCGTAAGAGAAACAACGAGAGTCCTCCAGATTTCCCCATCCACACATAGTGATGGCCAATATTTTACGCAGACTGATACAGTGAAACCTGTCAATCACTGTGCGTGGGCGGGGTAATCGGGACCCTCACCAGTCATTCACTGTGCGTGGGCGGGGTAATCGGGACCCTCACTGTGCGTGGGCAGGGTAATCGGGACCCTCACTGTGCGTGGGCAGGGTAATCGGGACCCTCACCGGTCATTCACTGTGCATGGGCAGGGTAATCGGGACCCTCACCGGTCATTCACTGTGCATGGGCAGGGTAATCGGGACCCTCACCGGTCATTCACTGTGCATGGGCAGGGTAATCGGGACCCTCACCGGTCATTCACTGTGCATGGGCAGGGTAATCGGGACCCTCACCGGTCATTCACTGTGCATGGGCAGGGTAATCGGGACCCTCACCGGTCATTCACTGTGCGTGGGCAGGGTAATCGGGACCCTCACCGGTCATTCACTGTGCGTGGGCAGGGTAATCACTCTGTCTCTTAGGATTCCAGTGAGGACTTAATCTACTTTTTACCCCAAAAGATATACACCTATATACCCCAGAGCTCATCTTTTCTCCCTATGTTGTAGCTCGCTTTTACAAAGGAGACAGAGAAGCACCCATAGGTTTCAGTTTAGTAGTTTTTCTCATTTTATACGGTCCTCCTTTCAAGTATATTGCGTCTCTCTGGGATTCTGCACCTATTCACTTCAAAGGGCTCGGTGCAATGCTCCATCCTGCCTGCGGTGTCGCTGCAGGAAAACAGTTTCCTCTATCACCTTGAGCTGATTGATGGCTGTGATCAGTGTGAAATATGAGCCTTTAGTTTTCTATGTAAATATGATTCTAATTCATTGTTATATAAAAGGAAACATATTGAAAATAGCTCAGCGTTAACCTCCTTAATGTTCACAGTCTCCTGTATATTAAGGTGTGATGACATTTTAGCCTTCTCCTCCAGGAAGGATATTTAGAGCCATTAGCCGACATTGGAAAAGAGGAGGCAAGGGAATGGAACAATACTATTGTCCTCACAAGGAGGACGGAAGCCATAACACATGCATTAGAGGCAAGACGCTGGAGGGGACAACATACTGGTATGAGGCTACATCCTATGGTAGAGGTGAACATGTACTTGTATATACTGTGCTGGTAATTGATCTGATCTTTTGTTTATATGGATCAATAAGAAACCACCTGCAGCAACAATGAATTACATGGGGTGGACAAACATGAGCAGCTCCTGCGAAACGCGTCTGTGTGTTGTCAGTACAGTATTTGCTTCAATCGTTCCAGAAAATCTCCGACCTTTAGCTCTACAGCTGTTGTATTACTACAACTCTCAGCATCTCCTGACAGCTAGCAACAGCTGGACATTCACAGGTTGGAGACCACTGGTTTGGTAAAAGGAATAAATTATAAAAAAAAAAGTTCCTATTTTTTGTTAGATCAGTCGTAAAACAGGGAACACCACAGCCTGATGAACCCTGCGGTCTTACAATCAGATTTTTTATTTTTTTGGGGGAAAAAAAGCCACCAGAAAACCTTGACCTGGTTTCCACAATGGGATCACAACCAAAGTCAAAGCGGGTCGTCCCATCAGACGCAGCTTTCCTGCATGCACAGCTTCTGCAAATATCATCCTCATCTAAGGAACGTGTGAAATAAGATCCAGAACGGCAGCGATGTAGATCTATAGTACAGGAACAAAGACCAAGGAACTATAAAATATTAACACACCCGGATTAAATATTTACATGAGATCAGCTGAAGAGGGAAGAAGAATGGCTTGGGCTAGGTTCACACTTGCAGGTATTGGGGTGGAATCAGCTTCCAATATGGCTCAGAAATACATGCAAAACCACCAACACAGAGAGCCCTCAAAAGGGAAACCGCAAGAGCCCATTTATGGGCAAATCATGGACCACACTCCAATCGGGTTTCATGTAGCTACCACAGCGTAGAGAACAAGACTCCAATTGGTCCTTGCTGGTCCACCAGCTAACACATAAACATACCCAGATGCCACCAAGTATCAGAAACTTGCTGAAGTTCTTCATAATTAAAGACCTGTCTAAAAAGCAGGCAATGACCAGAATGGACCCTTCCTATGCACATCTGCTCCAGGCTAACGTACCAGGACCCTCATATATTCGAAGGCCACACACACACACGGGTCAATATTGATAGATCCCATTTTGTATGTCTGTCCAGATTGTGGTATTTGAAGTGATTATCCATGGCCCTCAGTTACCCTACAACTGGCTTTGTGTCTCACCACCAAAGAATTTACAGCTCAGAAAGTAAACTGTCCCGAGACATTGCGAGTACTGGAGGAAAGGTGCTTGTTCCTGATCAGGCTGAATATTAGGTAGGACCTTTAACCCGCACCTTGACAAACAGATTTTATCAATACAGCGGAAGCGGTTGTGAAGCAAGAAGCCGCGATCAATAAAAGTAAATAAAAATATTCACCCTTTAAGGTGATATTGAGCAGTGCCTATGGATCTACCAACCAAGCAGACTTAGATGCTAGCATGTTCCCCCTGAAACATATTTTGTTCTTTTTGCTTTATTAAAAAAACTGTATTTTACAATTATGCAAATGAGCCCCAGGGGCTCCAGGCTGCTATACAGAATCCCCTTCTGACTTGGTCGTCTGCTAAATGATCACATCTAAATTCGGCAGGGAGAAGGCTGGCGTAAACCTTGAATCGCGGTACAAATACTTAGCAGTTGACAGAAGAGACACGAAGTGTGATGTAGCCAGGAGCCCCTGAGGCTCATTTGCATAATGAAAACTGTTTATCTCAAAAACTAAGCTATTAGAGGAGGCACAAACCACCGCACAAGTTTGCTTGCCGAACAATGTTGCATCCATGTGGTAGTTTTCCTTTAACCAAAGCAATGGGTCTTCCAGGACTAGGGGCCTTCCTAGGCAATAATGCTCAGGACTGGGCCCCAAGAAGGACCTTATAACAAGGACATGGAGGAGAATCAAGGTTTCACCCCTTGTGCCAATTTTTATAATTAGAAACAAGAAACTTGGTGAGAATCTAGGTTCTCCCAGTGGAGGCTTCTCCTAGTCTCCGCAGATCGGACTATTAGTGATACAATCTGCGGACTAGCATTAGTCTGCCAGGAGCAGCACAAGGATTTCTTATAGATGTTGTTGTGACTGTGTAATCCGCATAAACATTATGCCTCATACAACAAGTAAAAAAGTATAAAACTGGCTTCATCCGTCGGATCTGGATAGGAGACTGGATGTGAATTGTATGAAGGACAGGAAGTTTGAGTACAAAAACAAAAATCTCCGGAGATCAGGATGAAAGCAAAAGAACGTTCTGGTCCCAAAGTATGTAAACATCTTCTGTGCCCAGGACTTGTGGAGCCCTGTGCATTATTCTCAATGCAGGCCCATACCTGCTTCTACTTAACCATTTATAGGCTAATTTATCTGCGTTTCCTACATAATAACCCCCTATAGGCATGATAAGGTTGCATATGTATAGGCTGTTCGCTTCAAGGAGCCATCAATTACAAGTTTCCAGGACTAGAAAAAAAAGAAAGAGAACAAGAGTGTCCAAGAAGTACAGCGCCAGTCTGTGTATAGTGGTCAGTGCAGGGAACCGCAGTTGAGCTCCAAATTGAGAGAAGAGGAGCAGAGCTGCTGGTAGCCAGTGTCATCCATTTTTTCATGTTCCCATACTCCTCTATGGGGAGGCCTGTTCTTCAAACACTGGCAGGAATAAAAGCGGCTCGCCGATTTCTACAGCCTCCAAACGCATCCGTTAAATACACATTCATGTGCAGGAGTCCATCATGGTTATAGAGGATGTCCCACCTTAGGAAGTTATCCCCAATCCATAGGATAGGGAATAATGTAGTAATCGGCGAGGGTCCGACCCCTGGGATTTCCACTTATTAGTAGTATGGGGGAACTCATTTTCACCAATGTGGGGGGAATTGAACAGATCAGCAGATCACATGCTTGTCCTGCGATCCACCCATTAGGAGAACAAGGATCCTGTTCTTGCTAATTGCTGGGGGGTCCCGTTCTCCTGGACATTGGGGGACCCAGCTTATGGACCCTCACTGATTAGGAAGTTATCCCTTATTCTGTGGATTGGGGATAATTTCCTTAAAGGAAACCTACCACTGCCCGCATGAAGTCAAGGCTCTCGGCACCTGAAGGAGGACGGGTACAATGAAGGAGGCGTGAATATTTAAACATCGGAAGCCATCGCCCCTCCGAAGATGGCATAAGGTTAGCACCGGAGGGCTATTTACATATGTAAATTAATAGTTTTTTTTAGCGAAACTAAAGATTGCCGTGCCTAACTAAAGTATGTGCTGGCATCACTATTAAATAGCCTACCGGGTGATCTGCTCGCATGATTTCATCATTCAAGCAGTAGTAGGTTTCCTTTAAGCGGGACATCCCCTTTAACTCATCCCACATGGACGAAATCAGGGAAAACTTTGTGCTTGCCCAGCACTACAGCCATTAGTTTTCAGTAGTGGTGGTCCCGGATGTTAGACCCTTAAAGACTTCAACTACATGTCTTTGCTTTCTCAGATGGAAACATTCCTAATAATTTATATGTATTTTTATATCAGAACATATATGTCACTTCAATACTGATCTTATGAATTGTTACACGTGTATAAAAACAATCCTCACAACTATATAAAAAGTGCATAAGTAGAAACTACACACATTATACAGAATCTGTCCTTCGCAATGTAGCCAAGTTGAAAAAGACAAATCCTCTTCATGCAAACCAAATCGGACAAGTCAGCCTTACCCTCGATGCTGAGCTCGAAGCAGATGTGGCAGAACGACAGGGTCTCGATGTCAGTGCCCAGCTTGCAGATGCTGCAGACATTGTCGTCATTCAAGTCAATGTTCACAAACTGCTCCTCTTCAGTCATGGTGCCCCTGAGACAGAAGAGAGGATTAACCATCAACCAAAGCCGCCCTTTACAAGGTTATGTCCAATAAATAATCACTGCTACATTTACAGGGATGTCCATTCAGCCGTATCACTCGTAGCATATTGAGCCGTACGACTCTGCAACTCGCTACTATGACATTACAGAGCGATTTATGACTATATCCATATCCCATAAATGTCCCATGGGTCAGAGAGATTGACCTTTGCCTTGTGGCACAAACGAGAGGAACGGAAAATGAAAAACTATACAAAATAAAAACAGGTTACAAATTGGTCACACAATACAGGCAGTCCTCAGTTACAGACGGACCCCCTGGACCTCTGGTGAAGTCTCTGGATGCTTTACTATAGCCCCAGACTGCAATGATCAGCTGTAAGGTGTCTGTAATGAAGTTATATTGATAATCCTTGGTCCCATTACAGCAAAACAATTTACAAAATCCAATTGTCACTGGGACAATTTTTTTTTTGGCTGGAGCTTTAATTATAAAATATACAGTTCCCTCTTACATACAAATTCAACTTAAGAACAAACCTATGGAACCTATCTTGTATGTAACCCAGGGACTGCCTGTATATATGTGCATAGGGCCTGCAGGAGTTTTTTCTGTTTCTGTGGTTAAGTAGAAATAAGTAATACATGGGATAAGTCACAGGTAGGTGCCATATTGCTGGGTGCTGGTAGGTGCTGCATTTGTTTATGGGCACAGGTGCTCTGTATAGTCCTCAAGAACCTCCATCTGTAGTCACAAGGACATAAACAATCGGTCCCCCATGGCAAAATTTGTGACAGCATTTGGAGCAGTTTGCGCATATATCTGTATAGGCAGATGTGAAAGTCTGTGCTCTTTCATGCTGTATACACAACTACAAAGCGTCAGTCATACAAAATACAACAAGGACACACACACAATACAATAGATAGAAAGATACAAAAAGTGTGGGGGCCAGAAGTAGGTTTTTGTAAAGTTGACAGATGATTCATCCATAAAATGCACAAAAGTGATGGATAACTGATAACTAGCAGTGCATACAGCGACTGTATGTACCACAAAATATGGGGCTTTTATTTAAAGGGAACCTGTCAGCAGAAAATTGACCTAATAAACCACTTCCAGTAGGTTGTCAAGCAGCTGAACACCTTCCAGATGATGTTTCTTTCACGACCCAGTGCGGTGGCATCATCCAGAAAATCAACTTTAAAGTGAGATGTAAACTGGTTGTACAAAGTCAATCTCTCTCTCCTCCCCAGAAAGCCCCTTCACTGTAATTGATGGTCCTGCATCTTTAGTAATGACTTAGGGATAAGACACAAGTAGTGTAATGCAGGAACCCAGAAAAGTATACTTATCTTGGCCTATGATACCACTTGTTTCATGTCACCGTGGTCCCATAAGTTCACCACAGCCGTCCCCTGACCTCCCACACTTCAGGCCCAGACATAAGAGTTATAAATCTGGGAACCCAAGGAAGGCAAATTTACGTTATTCAGCATTTTTATACTGGCCTGAGCCACAGCCTACAGATGTATAGATCAGCACTTTCATGCAACATGTTTGTCCCGTCCCTTTAAGACACTAAAAACTCTCCTCTGACCGAGCGCGGCTTTCTGTGGTTAGAAAGTTACGGAGCTATTTTTAAATGTAGTAGTATATGTGTCGGCCATGGTGGTCTCATGTCATCACATGAGGATTGACACCTTGCCATAAAATCATCAAAATCCAGAACATAAATGTAATCCCCATGGGTGATGCTGTGATGTATCCGGTCAGCAAAGGTGTTTATGTGTCACATGATACCACGTGTTCAAGCAAAAATGCATTGGCAACTCCCAAAAATATTAAAAGAGGCGCATAATATACCTCCATAGTGACATTATTGTTTTTCGTTCCGGTGACGTCACAGATTACACATTTAGCTTTGTAACGTGTTTTTTGCTTGCACCATTTCACGATGGCCTCCGTTACATCTATAGCGAGTCATCCACTTCATAATTCCAGTAACGTCAGGGTAGATTATGTCCGTGTGCGTTATCCCTGCACCGCTACGTCACTGTGTGCATTTATCCCTATATTGTAACGTCACTATGCCAAATATCTTACTACTGTGTTATCACCGTGTGCATTATCCCCACGCTGTGACATTACTGTGCCAATTATCTACATATTGGGGGAGATGTATCAGAAGTGTCTGAGAGCAGAACTGGTCTAATTGTCCATGGCAACCAATCAGAGCTCAGTTTTCATTTTCCCACAGCGGTTTATAAAATGAAAGCCGAGCTCTGATTGGTTTCTATGGGCAACTAGAACAGTTTTACCTCAGAAATGTCCGACAAATCTCCCCCATTATGTCTGTATTCTATCATTACAATGTGAATTTTCTTGCCATTGTGACAACACAAGCAGTATATGTACGTTCCCTGTACAAAATTAGTCATAAGCTTTTCATGTTCTTCACTAATTGCAGTAGCTGGATATGGACGAATAAGTCCAATGTCGGTATGAGGTCTTATAATTACGTGTTATGACCCTACCCTGTGGGCCTCCATGTCCTTACATAGAACAGTGATGTCTATTAGACCTAAACATATGCAGAAACAAACAATAATGACTAATAAATAATAAATGGATAACATATTCCCAGCCTTCTCCTCTCAATCATTTACCTCCCAGCCCCATAAACACCTCACACCCAACCAAATATGTGATTGTGTGGGAGCCAAGCACGGGGGCAGCATCGCCCGGTGAAAATTAGGCAATTACTTTCTATTGTGTTAAAGAATTTTCTCCAAAAATCTTTTAGTAAAAAATGAAAGTGTAATCACTCTGCTCCGACCCCTGCGTCTCTCCAATACTTCTGATTTGCAGAACTGCATCTAGCCAAGATCTGGGTGGGGAGGTCACTGGACCCGCTTTGGGCTAATGACTGATCTTCTCAGACTGAGAGATGTCACTTCCGGATCTGTGGAGGCCATTTATCGGCTACAACGAATCTCATAACCCTTCACCTCCCCCCCGCAAAAACTTTAGGCCGAATAACGAAGTTAAAATCCAGAAGTACTGGAGCGACACCATAACCAGGGCAAGGTAAGTTAGCTTTCTATTTTTTTACCTATACCTTCCCCAGGGGGTTTTCTAGGTTCCCGGAAAACCCCTTTAACTTAGACAAGCCCTTTAAGTTTGGATCCAGTGGCTCAGAGACTGTAGATGTATAATACGAAGAGAATCAGTGGCATCAAGCAGAGGAGCGGCGCCCGGTGATGGCAGCGCTGGGGTATAATTTGCAAGTTCAAACAGTTCATTGGAGAAATAATCAAGTGGAAAGCGCTGGCGGTGCTGATCCAGCCGCCAACACGTCCGCAGAGACCCAAACACTGACCCAAACACTGGAGGGGAGCAATGACTTTTATGGTGGGTGAACACAGAAGAATCCAGCATGTGGTGTATGTACAGAAGCCAGCACGAGGCTTCTACACTCAACATCCACCGAACATCCCAGAGTATGCTGGGGGTTGTAGTAGCAATGTACAGTATGTTATGCATGCCGAGGACAGTATATACATGTGTGATCACCAGTCGCTGCACATGCTTTTGATTTGACTCAAGAGATGGCATGATGTAAGAATACAATGCGAGGCTGCAGACATACTGACACGTCCTATTAGGATGTAACGTTATGACAGCAATTAGGAGCAGAAGTCACATGTTATAGCACAAATATCTCAGCAAAGAGCACTGAACAAAGAGAACTTCATAGCAATCAATTGCAATAATAACATAAAGCTCTCACTTAAAGGGGATGTCTAGATGTCTAGAAGGGGTTGCCAGGGGATTAAAAAACATGGATTCTTTCTTCAAAAACCAACTCCTCTCCTGACCAAGGTAAAGCATGGTATTGCAGCCAAGCTTCATTCATTTATATGCAGCCGAGCTGCAATACCAGCGCCAGCCATGGGCAGGTGTGGCGCTGTTCTTAGAAGTAAGCAGCCATAAATTTTCATCCTCAGGACAAAACCTTTAATTGTTAAGGTAAAGAAGGTTCAACTGTGTTCAGTTTGTTAAACTTTTGGTGGATAGGTAGTTAAAGGGGTTGTCAGCGATTAAATAAAATATTACCACAGACTGGAACGGCACAAATCAAAAGGAAATCTAACATGAAAATCCATCATGATAAACCAGGGACATTACTCATAGATCCAGGCAATGTGACTGGTAATCTTATATTTGTTATCCATGGTCTCCTTCCCATTAAATATTATTCTAATGAGGCAGAAGGGCTCTGGAGTGTGTTACCAGAACCCCTCTAAGCTGTAGCTTCACAGACAGTTACCCTGTCGCCCTCTCCCCCTGCACTCCCCCTCCCTCTGTCTGCTGTAGTCTCACACAGTGAAAGGTGAAAGTATAACAGCCTTTGAATCTACAGCCTAGAGGAGTTCTGGTAACACCCCCAGGAGCACTACTGGTAATAAACCCATTTGCAAGAGCGGTTCTGACCACTGTACAGTACACATGTAGGAGCCCCCAGACTTAAGGTAAGATTAGCTATCTCTAGAGTCCTTCTACTTATGGGGGACCCTACAATGTGACCAGGCCGTCTAATGTGTATATTGGGGGATGGGGAACAGCTGTCGGCAAAACAAGTGTGTAGCCAGATTTAGAATTAATCCATGACCTGATATTCTCCCGCTTCTGATGACCATGCATGGGGACTGAGGTTTAGCAGCATTTAAATTCTGAGACCAGATGTAGGTCACCGGGACGGTCCTTACTATTACTCTATTTTCAATCTCTTCCTAGATTTGGCACTGTAACCAGATTGCTGTGTAATCCACAAAATCTGATAATCCGGCCCCATAGTATTACTATACATAGACATAACAAATCGGGTCCACTCTTAGACAAACAGAAACCTCTTAGTCATGACTTTGAGGAACATCTACAGATCTTACAGGTGACCACATGTGATCGTTATAACTCATAGATATGGGGACCTAAAGTACAGATTATTTGTTACCACAAGTTGTTATTTCCGCAAGAAGAAAAGTCTCATGTGTATAACAATAGCATAAAACTTATTGAGCGCCTAAAACAACATCAGGAAGTCCCAAACCCTCAGTGCACCCATCATCTAATCCTTTGTTAGTCCGAGAGGGTGACTTCTTAAAGAAACCGTCAAGTTTTATGCTATATTTACCATCCCTCTTGTGATACACCAAAAGAAACCACGTCAAAACACTAACAAAAAACACAAGTTGCTAAAGTATAAAAAACAAACAAAAAAAAAAAAAAAACCTTTCATATTGATGGGCAAATTTAGAGCCCTGGGGCTATGCTTCTTACTCCCCCCCCCCCCTTCTACCCCCCATGGTGACAACAAAAGAAGGTGAGAAACAATGTAACAAAACGGGAAACTTGTTACTACTTGTATCTAGTGTTATAAAGCAGTATAATAGGTAATAATGTACAATTACAGATAATATCTGACCATTACTTGGTATGTTGAGGTCAGATATAATGGAATGAGGGATTATTAGACCACAGGAGATACAATAATGTAAAAATTGCTAATATTGGACACAATAATAGAAGAAAATCTATATAAATACAGGAGACACATAATGAAATCTACTTATAAAGAGCAGAAGACACAACAAGGAGCACCCAATGTACTTACAGTAAGCTGTAGTTCTGTAGGATCTGAGGAAGATACCAGCTCCCCTTCTTTCTGTGGTCCTACCTTGAACTACAGCAGCATGGACATCCCCGACCAAGTCACCCACTCACTCTACTGGATCATACCAACGTCTTTCAAAACTTGACTGGGGAACACCGTTTATGATGACCGCAACTAAGCTCAGGCTTATGTCACTGCTCGTTACGATGGCGAAGACAAAGTTAAACGAGGCGAATAAACTGCGAGGAACTTTATAAAAGTAGAAACGAACATACTAGCCCCCCCTACTCTTGAAAGGTTTTGGTATAGCTCAAGGCTACACCGTCACAGATGCCCGTGAAAGACGAAACCATTATAAAGAGGGGGGGTAAGGTGATAAGTTCGTACAGTACTGGAAATATGAACTCGATTAACAAGAAGTAAATATTTAAAAAATCTCTATATAGAGTTGTGTCAGTGTCACGGGGTGTAGTGGTTTACCTCGCTGAGCATCCCGTATCGTCCATGGCAGATGGTACAGTCCGCCTGTGTATATTCCCGAGGAAAGTACACGCTGCTCTCTACGTCATAGAGAGAGACGTTGTGGAGCGCAACGGAAAGAGACAATGAAAACAGGGAACCCGCGTGGCCACGCCTCTGGAATCCGATTGGATGTGGCGGTCGTAGTAGAATTGCGTCACAGCCCCGCCCCTTTCCAATGAGTTCTGCAGCGCGCTCTGGATGAGTGTCGCGTGCCCGCGCGCGCGCGTTTTCAGACAGATTTTTGACGTCTTTGTTTGTTTGTCTTTTTTTTTGTTTACCACGTCCCGCCCGCGTGTAGCTCTATAGTAAGAGTACTGTATAGTAAAATGAAAATAGTATCATTTTTTAGCGCTTTAAGAAGACTTTCCACGTTAACTTTTAAGGACCATGTGACTTTTAAAAAGAAAAAAAAAACATTTTATAAATGCTGTTCTATTATTATATAATATTACTACACTGTTATGCTACATGATCACATGACTGTGTATAGTACACTACATATTATTAAGAAGCAACATTAGGGAGGCTCCAGAGAGGAAGGGGTGTTTTATACTGACATTGGGGTTCACATAGTGCATGTTTGCAGGCAGTAGAGAGTGCGCAGGGCAGAAACATTTTGCCACTGGCTGCGGCCCCTTGGCGTGAAGGGGAATATAGTTGCAATTAGTGGTGTGAATTATTGTTATGTATTTAATGAAAATGCTTTTATATTTATATACTGTGGATGAAGATTGATAACAGTGTGATAACACGCTCATGTGCCCACTCCAAGGAGAACAGTGTTTTTGTTTCTGCGATGCCCATGTGATAATTTCTAACAAATGAACTATGGACATTACTTCTTATCTGTAACTAACCAAGCCCAGGTCCTGTCTCACTGAGAGCAAGAGGAGATATAGAAGGATACACCTTCTAGGTTTAAAATTTGGTAGGTGGCTTTGGAGACCATGGGCCCCCTAGAAGCAAATAAAGCATCTCACTGCTGCCTAGCCTCTCATGACAACGCTGCTCCGCACAGAGATTGAGATATTATACCATACTTTTTCCTTGGTGTGATTTCTTTGAGCTCACTCTGTGAATTTTATTAGTCATTAGAGAACCTGAGGTTGTGTGGACAGGGGCAGAACTTGACCCAGGTCTTGATAAATCTTCCCCAGTGGACATATCTCTGTGCGGTGCTTAGGTGAACTCAGCATTGTACACCCGAGCTTTGTTACACATGCACCATATCTATAGCTCATGTGCAGTAGGGCCGTACCTCCCAGCAGGACAGTCCTGGATTTCGTCTCTGTCCTGCCTGGCGGGAGGTATGGCGCAGGACATTGACACTGTGGATAAATGGATGATGATGCTATAGTGATCTGGAGAGCAATCAGCTTTCTGCATCACTGCCGGGTTTCTGCCGTGTCTGTACACAGCAAAGCCTGACAGGTGAAGTGACATCATCACAACGCGCCTGCTGGGCGCTGTTGTAGTACTGACACAGTGGAGGAAGAGACTAGTGATGGGAATCACGGCTCTTCTTAGTGAGCTGGCTCATTAGTCTCCACACACTGAGAAGAGTCGGCTCTTCTGGCTCCCTATTAAATACATAATAGTGAGCCGCAGGCCAGTCACCCGGCACCACTCCACTTTTAACCCGATTGTATCGGGTTAAAGGGGGCATGGTGAGCCGGTTAGGGGCGGGATTAAGTGAGCAATCGGCTCACTGACAGGAGCCGGCTCCTGTGGTTCACAGACACATCACTAGAAGAGACAGGATGACGAGGGAACGAGGAAAAGGTGGGTACACTTTATTCTTATTCAACAAAAGAGGGGCCATAAGAACTGGAGCAACAAAGGGGGCACAATACAGCAGGGGCACAGATGAATATGTGCTATAAGAGGGAGAAGCAGAAGTTGGGACCATGATAAGAAGAAGAAGGAGCAGAGAGAGGGCACAATAAGAGAGGACGCAGATAAGGGCATAATAAGGAAAGGAAATGCGGACCAATGAAAGGGGAGGGGGAGCCAAGACTGGTTCATAATAAGAGGTGGAGCAGAGAAAGGGACCACAATAAAAGGGAATGGGGAATAGGGCATTGTGCAGGGTGAGAATATGCATTTTTCTAGGTATTATGCTGTGTGGGAATACTAAGGGTCAGGATAAGTGGCCATGTAGTTGGGAGGTATCATGCACAGTAAAGCTGTACCTATGGCAAGTGCGCAGTGAGGTCCTACCTATAGCACATGCACAGTCAGGCCGTCCCTGACAGGTTCCCTTTAATGCAGAAGTCAAGCACATAAAGGCCATTGATGGGATGTTACATAAAAAAATTACTGGAAATGAGTGATCTAAACCGTCCTCAGTTTTTACTTTGTTATTTAACTGTTGTAGGACCTAGAAATAATACAGTAGTTCTTACAGTTCTTACATGAATTCTATACTTGCAGAGTAATATGTGATAAAGCACACGATTGGAATTCACAAAACGAAAGAATCCAACAACATTTGACGTGATTTATGAGGTGGAACCAGGCTGAGGCTTGTCATTCAACCGCACGGAAAATCATGTTCAACGCTGGAGACTTCAAAGCCAATCACTTCAAGTCATAATTGTCCCAGTGTTTGGATGAGGGCCCACTTGCTGCTTAATTTTGAGATTTGAAACTCAGGATCCCCAAAAATTACTTTGGGCAGCAGATTCTACACTGAGCTCGGAGCTGTGCTCTCGGATCATTGGTTGAGGGGCTTTACAGCTCCCTGTTACTTATCTGCAGCTGCAGTTACAGGCCCTGACCACTACACAGAGAATGGAGCTGGTTTTCCAACTCTTTTCTCTGTGTTGATTCAGCAGGAATCAGGTTATTGCTGGGGATTCTGAGTATTTAGAACCACACCGATCTCACCAATTATAAGTCTTCACTGTTAGGGGACATCTATAAATAACAGCTAGGTGTGCGTGTGTCCTATTAGAGAGAAGGGAATAACCTACAGGCTGCAAAATGGATTACATTATCCATACTAATTCATCCTGGCAGTGGCTTTCCCCCTGTTCTTTACAGTACAGATGCATGCTTTTCCAAGCCTAGCATGCATGTATATAAGAGGAGTCTGTTAATATATTCGTACTTATGTGAATGACTAAGCTTACAGTAGTTATTCATTTTTTCCTTCTGTACATGGACCAGGAAGATCAGGATGAACAACGTAATTATAGGGAAGCATTGAGACCTGTGTAGGTTATTATAATACAAGTGCTAATGGTTATGGCAGTAAACATATCCTATATATTGCTATTTGCAGTTTTTCCTAAAATGAAGCAAATTCTGTCTAGTGATTTCCTGCAAATTATCTGCCCCCGTTTTAGTATAAATTTGACCTGTTTTTACTAAGAACTTCACCATAAAGTGATAGCAGATGTATGGATTTAATCAGCCATAAAACTCCCCTGAGTGGTTCTCCGGTGGATTGAAGCTGAGAAATAATTGACATGATGTATAATCCACAGTGGTGGAAACTCTTCTGTTCTTATGAATCTCTACTCAATAACCTGATTCCAGGACAGATACTTAAGGGGCTTATCACAGAAAGCATTTTCTTAAAGGGAACCTGTCACCTGCTCTATAACATGCAGCCTGCAGATAGGACACTATGTACAATCTGCTCAGCTTCTCCTGCCCTATAACATGCTGTCTGCAGATAGGACTCCATGTACATTCTGCTCAGCTCCTCCTGCTCTACAAAATACTGAAAACACTGAAAAATTCTCTGCTGAAATTTCAGACATATTTTTATCTGAAAAATACTGCCTGCCGGCAGGACACTGCGGTGTGTGCGATCTACTCTGCTCCTCCTGCTCTATAACATGCTGCCTGAAGAAGGGCACTATGTACAATCTGCTCAGCCCCTCCTGCTCTATAACATTTTGCCTGAAGATAGGACACTATGTACAATCTGCTCATTGTCTGCTGCTCTATAACATGCTGCCTGCAGATAGAACAACATGCACAATCTGCTAAGCTTCTCCTGCTCTATAACATATGACCTGGAGATATGACACTACATATAATCTTCTCAGTTCCTCCTACTTTATAACATGCTGCATAGAGATAGGACACTGTGTACAACTTGATGAGCTCCTCCTGCTCTATAACATGCTGCCTGCAGATAAGATACTATATACAATCTGCTCAGCTCTCCCTGCTCTATAACATGCTGTCTGCATATAGGACTCCATGTACAATCTGCTCAGCTCATCCTGCTCTATAACATGCTGCCTGCAGATAGGACAATGTACAATTTGCTTATCTATACCTGTTCTGTAACAAACTGCTTGTCGTTATGACTCAAGGAGCAACCAACCTGCACCAATTCAATGTGACAGTTTCCAATTATGGAAATAATAATTGTAATATTCAATTACTAGAACACATTTAATGCGGCTAACGGCAGATGCACACGACAGCGTAAATTAGTTGTGCTCTATATGCACGGACAGCACATAGCGGCTCTGAACCCAGTATCTTTAAACAGCATACTATTTTAATATACAGGAAAATTAAAGATGCGGATACAACACAGACACCAAGTGAAAGATCCATAAGGGCTGTAGTGGGTATAATAAAGGCAGATTGGGTATTGCCCTGGGGCCCAAGCCTTCTAGGGGGCCCATGGTCTCCAAAGCCACCTACCAAATTTTAAACCTAGAAGGTATATCCTTCTATATCTCCTCTTGCTCTCAGTGCACATGAACACAAGAGTCATTTCAGGACCTTAAAAGGTCCTCCAAAGGTTCTGAAACTGCAGATTGAAAGCCGGCAGAAGGGACGCATCCTCCATTCCCCAAAAAACTTCATTCTAGTATCATATGTAGGAAGTGATTCCAGACTTGTAGAGGCTATAATATTCATACATCCCAGGGTCTTTATCTGCCCCTGCCTAAGGGATTGAAGAGGCAGCAGCCACACCCAAGTGTTAGTGCCTAAGGGGGAAGCTAACACCCATGGCACATCACACTTAGGTGCCTTTCACAGATTTTCCATGGGGTCTAGAGGTTTAAAGTTATAGTGAAGTCACTTTTTGGAAAAACAGAGATCACCAAAGTTTTAGGAGAAAACCTTTCTTCCATAGAGTTTGTATGTACTCTGTATTTAAACTGCTTTAATGGTATCATAGTATTATAGTTTATACTGAAAGGCAAATCATACATAACAGTGTGTAACAAAAAGGTTAGGAGTTTGTAGTATATTTAGCAAAATTCACATTGGATGGATGGAAAAACTTAAAATTTATGTGTGGAATATTTTTAAACAATCTATCCCATGATACCAAACTCACCCTTCTGCCCCAACTCCGGGCAACTTAAAATTCTTAAATGGAAACCCTAATTTTTTTCTATTTTAGCAGATTTGAATTCTCCAGGAAAAATTACATTCACTTCAATCTATGATTCAAGTCATTTACATTGACAGGTGGCGCTGTAATCACTGAAAACCTAGATGAGTAAAAAGTTGTTAAAAATGGGGGAAATCTCAAGAAATGCACATCGGATCAAATAAAAAAATTGGGGGCTACAGTAATGTGAGTCCTCGCCTCTCACACATTGGGGGCTGGTGTAATGTAAGTCCCCTCCTCTCACACATCGGGGGCCGGTGTAATATGAGTCCCCTCCTCTCACACATCGGGGGCTGGTGTAATGTGAGTCCTGGCCTCTCACACATCGGGTGCTGGTGTAATGTGAGTCCCCACCTCTCACACATCGGGGGCTGGTGTAATGTGAGTCCCCGCCTCTCACACATCGGGGGCTAGTGTAATGTGAGTCCCCACCTCTCACACATCGGGGGCTGGTGTAATGTGAGTCTCTGCCTCTCACACATCAGGGGCTGGTGTAATATGAGTCCCCACCTCTCACACATCAGGGGCTGGTGTAATGTG
>WNYA01003734.1:0-11459 GCA_019512145.1 Engystomops pustulosus
TGGTGGCCTCCCCAGTGGCCCACTATTAGGCCGAGATAGACTCAGTCGTGAGGGGAGCCCCTCATATGTCAGTAGCTGCAGCCAGCAATCTGCTCAGCAGGGCCAGTAAGTTGATCCTAGATCCTAGATCACTCATTACAGTGCAAACCCCACATACCTTACACAGTGTCCTCACCAAGTACAGCCCAAGTATCTGAGCAAAGGCCAGACAGCTCAGACTCCAGTGTGCACTCCTGATGCCCCAGGATACACTGATAAGGTGCACAGCTCTGAATCCTTCATTCTATCGCCAGTCTTCCAGGATTCAGAGAGGGGGGGGAGAAGGGTGAGTAACCCAGATGTTGAGTTTTTCTCATAGATGGCTCCAGGTCTGCCGGAGAAGACAGACGGTTGTACACTGGATATACAGTCGTCAGTGGCGCACATGAGGGTAGTACAAGCAGAACCACTCCCTCCACACAGGTCAGCGCAGGAGGTGAAGTGACGGCACTCAGGGAAGTGCTACAGCTGGTGGAAGGTAAAAGGGCAAACATCTATACTCAAGGTATAGGTCTGGGGTCTAAACACGACTATGAACCCATATGGAAGGCTGGAGATTTCCTCACCTCTGCAGGGACCCCCGTTAAGCATGGCACGCTGGTTATAGAGCTCATGGATGCTCTCTTACTTCCACAAGAGGTGAGGATAATAAAAGTAAAAGCACACACAATTTGGTAACTCCCCAAGCCAAGGGCAAGTATGTGGCTGACGGGATGGCGAACTATGACTATCGCTGCTCAGGGACACCCCAACCATGACTATCGCTGCTCAGGCACACCCCAACCATGACTATCACTGTAACTATAGGGGTGACTGTATGCTCAGGGACACCCCAACCATGACTATCACTGTAACTATAGGGGTGACTGTATGCTCAGGGACACCCCAACCATGACTATCACTGTAACTATAGGGGTGACTGTATGCTCAGGGACCCCCCAACCATGACTATCACTGTTACTATAGGACTGACTGTATGCTCAGGGACACTCCAACCATGACTATCACTGTAACTATAGGACTGACTGTATGCTCAGGGACACCCCAACCATGACTATCATTGTAAATATAGGGGTGACTGTATGCTCAGGGACACCCCAACCATGTCTATCACTGTAACTATAGGGGTGACTGTATGCTCAGGGACACCCCAACCATGACTATCACTGTAACTATAGGACTGACTGTATTCTCAGGGACACCCCAACCATGACTATCACTGTATCTATAGGACTGACTGTATGCTCAGGGACACCCCAACCATGACTATCACTGTATCTATAGGGGTGACCAGGATGCCCCCAGGGTAGGAGACTTTCCCTACGGTTGGTGCAGGTAATGACCTTCTATAACATTGACAGCACAGGTAGCCCTGTATTAGCAGTGTCTGATGTACAGGATTTGTGGGGATAGGAGAGTCAGGTCAGGCCTAGAGGCTGGGAAGGTGAGTGTACGGTGCTAACACTTGTACATTCCTTCCTCGTGATCCCCAGGGATAAGGGTGATCAGACACATAAAGTAAAGGTGGAGAATCCCAAAGGATTCTGGAGGTCTGAGAGAGAAGCACCTAGATGACAAGGAGCACCAAGGGGGGTCCCAGATGAGTACAAGGCCCACAATCAGATATGGGCAGGTCTAGAGTCCATTATTCCCCAGACACCTATGAGCAGGGGTGTTGGTTGGGTAAATGTTTTTTATTGTAATCAACAGAGATTTGTGAATTATATCCGAGATGCTTCCCAGAACCGCATGGCTTTGGACATGATCCTTGCTGAGAAGGGAGGAGTCTGTAAGATGGTGGGAGTGGCTTGTCGCATATACATCCCAGATGACATCGCCCCCTATGGATCCATTACCCATGCACTGGAAGGATTGGAGGACTGTCCAGGGAACTCAGGAGAAACTCTGGGGTGGACACTTTGTCCTTCACTTTGTGGTTGGGGGATTGGAAGGGTTTCCTATAAGTGGGGGTGATATTAGGGATTGTCACTTATGGCGAGCTGTGTGGTCCCCCTCATCAAGTCCACCATGTCCCAGATGTCCGTCCAAGCGGTAAGAACCACGACAGGAGAAGTGCCCGGAGCGGAGGAGGATGCTGCCTGTGGACTATAGGGACTCAGTAATGTGAGTGACCGGCCTCCAGGGGATCTGCTAGAGATAGTAATCCTTCAGCCAGTATATACCCCCTCAGACATTACATACATGACACAGGGTGTACACAGCAGTATATACCTCCTCAGACATTACATACATGACACAGGGTGTACACAGCAGTATATACCCCCTCAGACATTACATACACGGCACAGGATGTACACAGCAGTATATACCCCCTCAGACATTACATACATCCTGTGCCGGAGATGAATCCCTGGTGGTCCGGGGTGATGAGGAGATGAATCCCTGGTGGTCCGGGGTGATGAGGAGATGAATCCCTGGTGGTCCTAGGTGATGAGGAGATGAATCCCTGGTGGTCCGGGCCCCTCCATCCCCGCAGGATTATTGGACCTTTGTCTCGTTCTCTCCTCCCAGGCCTCGGATCTCAGCATCGAGCTCACAGACTCCCCAAAGGAGAAGCCGGACCCGAGTTCCCTGGTGTTCGGGGCGTCATTCACCGATCACATGCTGAGCGTAGAGTGGAGCGCGGAGAAGGGCTGGAGGACGCCCCAAATCAGACCCCTCCAGAACCTGAGCCTCCACCCAGCGTGCAGTGTCTTCAACTACGCCATAGAGGTGAGTGATGTCATCACAGGGGGCGGGGCTGTGACTACCATCACACAGGATATACAGGCAGGGGGCGGGGCTGTGACTACCTCTCACACAGGATATACAGGCAGGGGGCGGGGCTGTGACTACCTCTCACACAGGATATACAGGTTACCATAACCCTACCTATACGATGATGATATTAGAGAGTATTCGGTCTCGGTTGTATTGGTGTTGAGGTGTAGTCTTGCCTATCTAGTCTCAGCAGTAAGATAGAACTACCTTCAAGTTGTCCTAGCTTCCTCTCCTTACTTGTGTGTGTATAGTCTCCCCTCCGCTATCTGCAGGGTTTAACATCAGTAATGACCCAGAAAGGGCGACCCATGTGGTACTGCTGAGAGAGACGTGGCCATCTCACCCGTGTAGCAATGTGTCACGGGGGCCTCTCCTGCCTGACTTTCCACACTGGTTAGGACTAATGGATACGCTGTAAGAATTCCCCGCGCTACTTATAATGGTCCGTCGCTGCTGTCGAAGGGGAGGCCATGCTATAGATCTTTGTGTCTGGTTATGGCTTTGGCCTGGATAACCTCCTCAGGCTGATGACTGTAAGGCTCAGACTGTCCCTATAACGGGAACCTTCAGCCCGGTCTACAGCCGGCAAGTCTCTGCCGCCCTTTCAGTTCTGCTACTCTTTGGTCTCCACTGTCTTTCTTGTCCCACTACTAAAACCCACACCCAGAATCAGGGCAGAACCCCTTTTTATAAGCTGTGAGATTCTCCGTCTAGAAGGTTCTGGGCTGCCAGCCAATGATACAGCCTGCTTACTACCAGTGATGCCATACAGTCAACATTGAACATACATATTAAAATATGTTAATTAACAGACAATAAACATTAATATCTATACAGTAAGTAGATTCCACAGAGCTCACTCGGCATGACAGGGGCTTTACACGTAAAGGCACCGAGCCGTCCTGCAGTAATGGACACGAGCGAGATGGCCAGTCCCTCCCAAGCAACACCACAGGGGTCTCTGGGTCACCACACTGTCAGAGGGGCTCAATAACTTTATATATTCAATCCCCTGTGTGAGTGAGCAAGATGGAACAGGTGGCCTGTATCTAAATGTGGGTCAAGTGTTTGTTAATTATTATATTTTAATGTGCATGTTTGATGTTTATTGTTTGTAGTCACCTGGTGTTAAGCAGCCTCTGTCATTGGCTAGCAACCCAGAACCTTTTTCAAGGGAAAGCCCAGATGTTGCACATCAAGTAAGACACAATGATTGTCCAGCACCCGCTTGGAAGTCATAGCTGTGTTCATATGGGCGGTGTTACTCTTATTGCAGTGTAAGGGCGATGGGCTTTGTAAGGGCGATGGGCTTTGTAAGGGCGATGGGCGGATATACAGGCAGTGGGGCGGGGCTGTGACTACCTCTCACACAGGATATACAGGCAGGGGGCGGGGCTGTGACTACCTCTCACATGACGGTGTCTTTCTTGTGCAGCTCTTTGAAGGTATGAAGGCGTATCGGGGAGCAGACGGGGAGATTCGCATGTTCCGGCCTCAGCTGAACATGGAGAGGATGCTGCGCTCCGCCAAGAGACTGACTCTGCCTGTAAGTCGTTCTGTGTCCAGCAGGGGCAGTGTTCTTCATCATTAATCATAAAGCAGCACCCCGCAGGGTATCTAGGGTCTCCGCCCCCATATAAAGCAGCCCCCCGCAGGGTATCTAGGGTCTCCCCCCATATAAAGCAGCACCCCGCAGGGTATTTAGGGTCTCCCCCCATATAAAGCAGCCCCCCGCAGGGTATCTAGGGTCTCCCCCCATATAGCAGTGTTTCCCAATCAGCCAATCAGATCCTGGCTTCTGTCTCCTGAGCACAAGGTACAACATAAGAGCAGTGCTTGTGATTGGTTGCAGGGGCCTGAGGCCTAGTATCTCAGGGACAATTATCAGCTGTTATTGTGTCCATGGCAACCAATCAGAGGGGAGCTGACAGTTAACCAATAGCAGTTCAAGAAATGAAAGCTGCATATTGATTGGTCCTATGGACAAAAAAAAAAAAAAAAAACCTCTATATCAGGCCCATTATCGTGACAACCAATCAGACATGCTTTCAGTTTGTACAGAAGTCACCGGAGAAAGAAGCTAGATCTGATTGGTTCCCATAGACAATGATCCTAAAATAGAGATTATTTTAAAAAAAAAACATAAAATAAAGCACAAATGTCATTGATTTCACAGGAAAGGGGGGTCCTGCCCGAGCTAGAGTATTGGGGGTCCCCCTGTAATAACCGGGAGATGGATATTTACTGTTATCCAGAATCGGTTCTGACATCGTCATGTTGTTTTCCATGGTTACGGACTGATATCGTTATAATCGTTACATCAGGGATTAGTGATATATATCAGAAATGATCAACGAGACCAAGTGATTAACGTGCGAGTATATGTACGACTGCAAAAATCCGTGTATGAACGCCACATCCGTGTTCTGTGATATGTCGGGGGAGGGGACACCTTACTAATGACCCCCAGTGGGGACTGTCTCCCTCTAGTGGTCACGTATAGATTATAAACAGACTCAACTGTAATACAAACATTGCAAACATCAGCACCAAGAACGTCCGAGGGGATCCGAAATAATCGTAGAGCAGTAATCTCCCCCCCAATCACATCCATGACCCCTGCCCGACAATCATTATAATCAGAGGAGCCCACCGAGCCAACAAGCCGAACAATAGGAGCACAGTCCAGCACACAGAACCATCAGGGGCCCCACACATACGTTAGGGGCCATCCAGAGCCAACACACAGAACCATCAAGGGCTCAACACCACCTTATGGCCCATCCAGAGCCAACAAGCAGAACAATAGGGAGCACAAGCTCCAGCACACAGAACCTCAGTGGGGCCCCAACATAACGTTAGGGGCCCATCCAGAGCCAACACAACAGAACCATCAAGGCAGAACATCAGGCCAACACGTAATTGGGGCCCATCCAGAGCCAACAACCGAAAATAGGGAGTAGCAAGCTCCAGCACACGTAAACACTGTGTGTCCCAACACGCAACTAGAGGGCCCATCCAGAATGTGGTGAAGTGGTGAAAAATAAGGATATATCAAAATTAGTAGGTGCCTCCCTCCCTCTACTTTTCTGAAGCCAGGATGTCAGGAAGCTTGGGCAATGAAACCAACATCTCCAAGTTGATGAGATTCTCCCTACGCCCCATAACGAGATCGGCCGGTGACTTCCTACAGTTTAGGTAACGTCTATTCTGAAATCTGTAATCCTTAGAAGACTAGAAGATTTTATTACATTTAAGTTTAATATTAAAAAGGACAGTGTTAACACAAAGACACAGAGGGGTTGTCATACAAAAGGGTAACAAATTACACTGTTACCCTGTTTCTGGCTCCCCCGTGTCCTCATAGAGAATAGTGTACACACTGCCAAGGAGTTTTTATAGTAAAAGTGACTTTATCCCGAAAAAAAGCTAAGTTAGATGAAAGTTTTCATTTCTCTATGCAGAGTTGTGTCCCTAGTCCCCCGGGAGTGGGGCAGACATATATGACGTCCCCAGGGTAAGCGATGGAGGGAGATATAGAGGACATGGGAGTTTTTTGAAAATTAAAATTGATCCCTGATGGAGCCATTTGCGGAAGATGGGGGGGGAACAATCATGACTGACCACTCCCAGGGGACTAGGGGCAGAATTTCAGAGGGGAGGGGCACCTGCCTCTCCTAATTTTGATATATCCCTATTTTTTTTAAATTAGGGATACTTTCATCAACATCCAACGACAGTCCCCACCATTTCTCCCTGATGGGACAAGCCATTGGCATTGCCGTGACTGCTCCATCCTTGTGCTGTACGGGGAATTCATATTGTTGTAGTGACAAACGCCACCTCAGCAACCTACTGTGATCACCTGCCACCGGTGTAACCATCTAAGTGGGTTGTGATCAGTCACTACGGTGAATCTGCTCCCATACAGGTCAGGCTGTAGCCAGGGATTCATCCTCTACCCTAGCATAGGCCAGCTCTCCTGGTAGCAGCCTTCTGCTCAGATACATTATGGGACGTTTCTTCCCTTTGGGGTTCACCTAGCTGAGCACTGCACCTAGGCCACACATGCCGGCATCTGTCTGTACCACTAAGTGACGGCTGAAGTCAGGGCTTTGTAAGACCGAGGAGCTTGCTGGGGCCTCTCAAAGCTGTGAGAGACCACGTACAGTCTGGAGTCCAATTGACTATTCAGGGCAGTTTCTGTTTTCGGAGGTCTGTTAGGGGTTTCGCCAGAAGGGTGCTATAGTTGCTATAGTTGTTAATGAACTTCCTATAGTACCCTAAAAAGGACATCACCTGCTTTTTAGTTCTAGCAGTGGGCCAGGTGACAATGGTGTCCACCTACTCTGGTTCGGGTCTCAAGGTTCCTCTTCCCACTCTGTGTTCGAGGTACTGTACCTCTGTCATTGATATCTGGCACTTCCCAGGCCTGATTGTTGGACTGGATTTTTGGGTTTGCTGAAGAACCCGTGAAGGGTGCTGTGGTGAAAATATAAAATATACAGCAATACGGGTGGGGGGTCTTATTGGTACATCACACATGGCCCTGATATCCACCACCGGCCTAATCTGAGTAACTTCATTAGCTCTCTGGAAGGTCTGGGCTTCCAAAGAAGACAAACCGGACAGTGTCATTTGCTCTGTGGGGGGAAGCAGGGAAATGACACTTCCACGACAACCATCATAGAGTTTTCTCCAAAACTACACAAAAAGCCTAAAAAAACCATATAACTTATCCTACCAATATGCTAGTTATGGATTCATAGTCCATCCCAGGCCAAGGTCAAATACAGATCTAAAATCAGTGCAGCAAAGGTCACCGGGACATTGTAACATGTAAATAACGTAAATAACATGATCAGTATCACAGGTGAGATAATGTTTCATCTCGTATGTAACATTAGTGGAAGGGAGCCCAAATGTATCTCCTTATAACATCATGGTACATAATTTATAATTTACACATTGTCTGCAGGTCTGTCTTATGTCTTCGAGCCTTACATCAGCCCTGACCGACTTATCCCTGAGGCTCGGTGGAATATTAAATTCAGATATCACGGGGAAGGCATCCGAAAGGATATGTCAAATTCTAGAGATAATTTTGCCTGTTTCACTACTTATTTCCGTAGTGATACGCAGGCATATTTGTGTGAGGTGGAGAGACAACTGATGATTCTGTATACAAGAAATTAAATAGTGATCCCAAGTTCTGTAGGAGAATTACAAGTGTACTGGATAACGAGCCAGAAAGTCAAATTTCATTGATGAAGGCCCGTGCATTTTTAACGGATTGCTTAAAAACGGCCCAAAAACGGGTTCAAAACGCCACATGTGCCGCCGGCCTTAGGGGTCTGGGATGTCACAGGTGGGTCAGATGATTCTCCCAGCTCTGACTGAACACAGCGATTTCATCCAGGTAAACTATGGAAAACCCTGTAGGGAGGATCTCATCACCAAGCATACTGGCCGGACTGAGGGCACATTCACACGATGCGTTGCGTTGTGTGTTTTTGACGCATTCAACAATTTTCCGCCTTGATTACATGCTAAGGTTACATTGCGTTTTAGCAGATGCAGCATGTAATCAAGGCTGAAGCCAGTGGATGCATCAAAAACGCAACGCTCAACGCGACACAAAGCATCGTGTGAATGCGCCCTCATAGGAATTTCTGAGGGGGGGCCTGTACCTCTTTCTAATTTGGATATATTCTTACAGCCCTGCCTACATTTATCACTCTAAACACAGTTCCCATGATTTGCCTATGAGTATTGTCAGTCAGACCTCGCCCTGTGTGGTAACTGTGAGTCACACCCACTGGTCTCCAACGTGTACAGAACTTTACTTTCATTTCTTCTTCTGCTGTCAGCGATGGCGTCTGCTGCTCTGGGACAGGAGTTGATCTGCTCCATCTGCCTGGACCTCTATACAGATCCTGTGACCTTGAGATGTGGACACAACTTCTGCCGGGTCTGTATTGATCAGGTCCTGACTACACAGGACGGGTCTGGAGGTTATTCCTGTCCTGAATGTAGAGCAGAGTTTCGGGAGCGGTCGGAACTGCAGAGGAACATCACTCTGAGTAATGTGGTGGAGAACTTCCGAGCTGATAACATAGTCTTCTGCACTTACTGTGTGGACTCTCCTGTACCTGCCCTGAAATCCTGTCTCCTGTGTGAGGCTTCTCTTTGCGAGAAACACCTGAGAGTCCACAGCAAAGGACCAGAACACGTCCTAACAGACCCCAGCAGGTCCCTGGAGAAGAGGAAATGTCTCATCCATAAGAAGATCCTGGAATATTACTGCACTGAGGACGCAACTTGTATCTGTGTGTCCTGCTGTCTAGTCGGAGATCACAGAGGACACAACATGGAGTCACTAGATGAGGCCTCTGAGAAAAAGAAAAAGAAATTGAAAGATGTTCTGCAGAAACTGACAACTAAGAGACAGAAGACCCAGAAAAAAGTCAACAATCTGGAAAAATGCCAAAAAAAGATTAATGAGAAACAATTTGGAGAAGCTGAGAGAGTCACTGCCCTGTTTATAGACCTCAGGAGACGCCTGGACGACCTGGAGAAGAAGATCCTGAGTGAGATCTCCAGGCAGAGGCAGAAGGAGTCTCGGTCACTGACTGATGTCATCCAGAAGTTGGAAATAGAGAAGGAAGAGCTGTCCAGGAAGATGCAGGACATTGAGGAGATGTGTAACATGACTGATCCACTGACTGTGTTACAGGAACCAGACACAGGTGACCTGTGTGATCCTGAGGAGGAGGGAGGTGATGGGTACACGGAGGGACCTGATGGAGGAGATGGGTACACGGAGGGACCTGATGGAGGAGATGGGTACACGGAGGGACCTGATGGAGGAGATCGGGGGGCAGAGCTGATCTCCGGCTTATCAGGCACATTATCGGATATAATAGGAGGTATAAATGTGACCTTCTATGTGCAGGATCCTGCAGACATATCACTGGATGTAAACACAGCCGCTAATAATCTCCTTATATCAGACGACCTGAAAACTGCAACCTGGACACTAACAGAGCAGAAACGTCCTGACACCGCGAAGAGATTCCTGTACTATCAGGTGATGAGCAGGAGTTACATTACCTCCGGGCGACATTACTGGGATGTGGAGGTCAGTGGGGCAGGGTCATGGAGGGTGGGGGTGTGTTACCCCAGTATAGACAGGAGGGGCCGTCAGTCATGTATTGGAGATAATAACAAGTCCTGGGGGTTATGTGTAGCACAGTATAATAATCAGTATGTAGTGAGACACAACAGTAATAACATCCAGTTACCTCACCAGATCTCCAGTGATCGGGTCAGGATCTATGTGGATTATGAGGAGGGGGAGTTGTCTTTCTATGAGATGTGTGACCCCATCATACCCTTACACACCTTCACCACCAGGTTCACCGAGCCGCTACACGCTGTGTTATATGTAGATAATGGTTCTATAAATATATCAGGGGGAGGAGCAAGAGGTAGAACTAGAAGAATGTGATTGGATGAGCATCCAGCCTATCAGATCCAGCAGTGGGAGGGGCTTCCTTAGTCCCTATTCACACATCAGTAATTGGTCAGTTTTGTGCATCAGTTGTTGTGGGATAAAACCAGGAGAGGAGACGACACAAGATCCGGGATGACGGAAAGTTCTGCTCCGCTTTTTCCATCCTCTCCTGACGTGTGACCTCACAAACTACCCACATAAGGCCGGGTCTGTATTGATCAGGTCCTGACTACACAGGACGGGTCTGGAGTTTATTCCTGTCCTGAATGTAGAGCAGAGTTTCGGGAGCGGCCGGAACTGCAGAGGAACATCACTCTGTGTAATGTGGTGGAGAACTTCCGGTCCATTCATGGAGCTGATAACATAATCTTCTGCTCTTACTGCATCCACTCTCCTGTACCTGCTGCTAAGTCCTGTCTACTCTGTGCAGCTTCTCTGTGTGAGAAACACCTGAGAGTCCACAGCAAAGAGCCAGAACACGTCCTAACGGACCCCAGCAGGTCCCTGGAGAAGAGGAAATGTCTCATCCATAAGAAGATCCTGGAATATTACTGCACCGAGGACGCGACTTGTATCTGTGTGTCCTGCTGTCTAGTCGGAGATCACAGAGGACATAACATGGAGTCTCTAGATGAGGCCTCTGAGAAAAAGAAGAAGAAACTGAAAGATGTTCTGCAAAAACTGCAAACTAAGAGACAGAAGACCCAGAAAAAAGTCAAGAGTCTGGAAAAATGCCGAAAAAAGATTAATGAGAAACAATCTGGAGAAGCCGAGAGACTCACTGCCCTGTTTTTAGACCTCAGGAGACGCCTGGACGACCTGGAGGAGAAGATCCTGAGTGAGATCTCCAGGAGGGTGGAGAAGGAGTCTCGGTCACTGACTGATGTCATACAGAAGCTGGAAATAGAGAAGGAAGAGCTGTCCAGGAAGATGCAGGACATTGAGGAGATGTGTAACATGACTGATCCACTGACTGTGTTACAGGAACCAGAGGAACCTGAGGAGAGAGGTGATGAGGACACAGGGGGACATGATGGAGGTGATTGGAGGGCAGAGCTGATCTCCGGCTTATCACGCACATTATCGGATATAATACGAGGTGTAAATGTGACCTTCTATGTGC
>WNYA01003734.1:11487-22985 GCA_019512145.1 Engystomops pustulosus
AGGAGGGGGGAGAAGGAGTCTCGGTCACTGACGGATGTCATCCAGAAGCTGGAAAGAGAGAAGGAAGAGCTGTCCAGGAAGATGCAGGACATTGAGGAGATGTGTAACATGACTGATCCACTGACTGTGTTACAGGAACCAGAGGAGAGAGGTGATGAGGACAGAGGGGGACATGATGGAGGAGATGAGGACATAGGGGGAGATGATGGAGGTGATGAGGACAAGGAGGGAGATGATGGAGGTGATGAGGACACGGAGGAAGATGATGGAGGTGATGAGGACACGGAGGAAGATGATGGAGGTGATGAGGACACAGAGGAAGATGATGGAGGTGATGAGGACACAGAGGAAGATGATGGAGGTGATGAGGACACGGAGGAAGATGATGAGGACACGGATGGAGATGATGAGGACACGGAGGAAGATGATGCAAGTGATGAGGACACGGAGGAAGATGATGGAAGTGATGAGGACACGGAGGGAGATGATGGTGGTGATGACACAGGGGGAGATGATGGGGTTGCAGAGCTGATCTCCCACTTATCACGCACATTATTGGATATAATATGAGGTATAAATGTGACCTTCTATGTGCAGGATCCTGCAGACATATCACTGGATATAGACACGGCTGCTAATAGTCTCCGTATATCAGACGACCTGAAAACTGCAACCTGGACACGTACAATGCAGAATCGTCCAGACACCGCGGAGAGATTCCTGTATTATCAGGTGATGAGCAGCAGTGACATTACCTCCGGACGACATTACTGGGATGTGGGGGTCAGTGGGGCAGAGATGTGGAGTGTGGGGGTGTGTTACCCCAGTATAGACAGAAGGGGAGATCTGTCATGTATTGGAGATGATTACAAGTCCTGGGGTGTATATGGAGGACGGTTATTTGAGAATCTGTGTTCAGTGAGACATGACAGTAATAACATCCGGTTGCCTCACCAGATCTCCAGTGATCGGGTCAGGCTCTATGTGGATTATGAGGAGGGGGAGTTGTCCTTCTATGAGCTGTGTGACCCCATCAGACACTTACACACATTCACCACCAGGTTCACCGAGCGGCTACACGCTGTGTTATATGTATCGGAAGGTTCTATAAATATATCAGGGGGAGGAGCAAGAGGGAGAACTAGAAGAATGTGATTGGAGGAGCATCCAGCCTATCAGATCCAGCAGTGGGAGGGGCTTCCTTAGTCCCTATTCACACATCAGTAATTGGTCAGTTTTGTGCATCAGTTGTTGTGAGATAAAACCAGGAGAGGAGACGACACAAGATCCGGGATGACGGAAAGTTCTGTCCCTGCTCCGCTATTTCCATCCTCTCCTGACGTGTGACCTCACAAACTAATGTGTGAATAAGCTCATACACCAAGGGCTCCCCACATTAGGGTCAAAGGGGGTTGTCAATGCTCAGGCAGGCGGATGGGGAGGTAAGTTTTAAAGAAAGAAAGTTGTAGTCACCTCCTTCGCTCCCGGGGTCCTGCGCCACCATCTCGCTGGTCCGTGTCCTGTAAACAAATAGGGGCATGTTAGCTCTGCTGAGTTTGGCTTCCGGCCGTCCACACCCACCCGTCCCTATCCCCAATGCTGTATCCTGCGCCAAAATATAGGGACGGGCCGGCCCAGAAGCCAAACTCAGCGGAGCTTCCGTGCTCCTATTTGTGTACAGGGAAACGGCGGCGCGGGACCCCCGGGAGTGACAGAGGAGGTGAGTACAACTTTTTTAAAAAAACTTACCTCCCCAGCCGCCTGCCTGATCTTTGCCGGAGTCGGACAACCCCTTTAACAATCCCTACTGCTGGGATCAGTGGAGACCCGGAGCCTCTGCTCCGCCCTGATAGGAATGAGGAATATTCTGCTGTAAATCTCATTTCCCTGCACTTCTATAACTTCTCCCCGGCTATATCCCAGAGCTGCCACCTACCTGCCCTACACTCCTACCTACCTGCCTCCCTGACGTGTGAGCTCCTGTAGTGATATGAAGGTCCTGTGCGTAAGGTAGGTAGGAGTGTAGGGCAGGTAGGGTGGCAGCTTCTGGGATGTAGCCGGGGCGAAGTATAGAAGGCAAGGAAATGAGATTTACAGCAGGAAAATATTCCTCATTCCTATCAGGGCGGAGGCAGAGGCTCCGGGTCTCCACTGATTCCCAGCAGTGGGATTGTTAAAGGGGGACTAACATCAGGCAGGGGCTTGGGAGAGAAGTTTTTAAAAAAAGGAAGTTGTACTCATTTCTCCTCCGTATGCTCCCGGGGGTCCCGGTGCCGCCGTTCTCCCTGTAAACAAAATAGGAGCACGGGAAAGCTCCGCTGAGTTCGGCTTCCGTTTACAGCAATGGAATAGGGATGGGTGGGGTGGGACGGCCTGGAAGCCGAAACTAAACGGAGAACTCTGTTCCCCACACTTTGTTTTCGGGCGGACGGGGGGGGGGGATGGCGCACGGGAAGCGGGACAGAGGAGGGGAGTACTTGTTTTTTTTTTAATTCGTACGAACCCCAGCTTATGTGGGGAGCCCTAGACAGATGTGTTAGGACCTCATTCACAATCAGTTGTGAGGGTCACAAGTCAGGAGAGGATGGAAAATGTCGGAGTAGGGGCGAACTTCCATCATCCAGGATCTTGGTCGCTCCTCTCATGGTTTATCTCATAACAACTGGTGCACAAAAACTGACCAACTAAATGATGTGTGATAGGGAGTCCCCTGGAGGAAGCCCCTTCCAATTCACATTCTTTTAGTTCTAACCTCTTGCTCCTCCCCTGTGATTATTTATAGAACCGATTTATATACATGTAGCACAGATGAAGCGGGCGGAGAACCGCGTGGGTGATTGAAGGTGGTATGTGTAAGGGTATGATGTGGTTCACACAGCTCATAGAAGGACAACTCCCCCCCCTCATAATCCACATAGATCTGACCCGATCACTGGAGATTCTGGTGAGGCAACCGGATGGTTTACTGTCATGTCTTCACTCATGCTGATTAACATGCCCATCCTGCCAATTAACGCCCAGGACTTGGAAAATTGCGATAGCTCAACCAGTGTGATGTGTATTGGACTCCCCTCAGTGTCTTTAACTGGGGTAACACACCCTCCACACTCCCTCCACGTTCTGTCCCCACTGACCCCCGACCACATTGCCAATGTAATGTCGGTCCGGAGGTGTGTCAGTGCTGCTCATCAACTGTCTTTGATAATCCTCGAATCTCTGTTTGCGGTTTGGGCTGGACCCTCCCTGACGTGTGAGCTCCTGTAGTGATATGAAGGTCCTGTGCGTCCTGGACGCTGCACATCTCGTGTCACAGTAATTGTTTGGCCTTTTGTAAGGATATTATTCCGATACTTTCTGTATATTGTGCGTCTCATGTTATTGTATAATCATCTATTGCTTGTAAGTCGCTGAAATGTTCTTCATTCATTCTGTAAATGTGACACAAGTAGAAATACAGGAGACCCCTGTGACCTGTGACCCCCCCGGCAGGACAAGTCCTCTGTTCTTAGGGGGGGGGGGGGGGGGGGATTCCCCAAAAAGCTTCCCAGTGACGTTCATCCTGAGCGGATCAGCTCGGCTCCGGAGGTGGAAGGAGAATAAACCAGGGACCACATCCGGATGGGAGGAAGTGAAGGGAAGTAAAGATGTTTTATTAGGTACAATTGTATTTATAGGAAAATCTTCTCAAAAATTATAATGTATCAGATGTTTTATGGAGACGCCCGGTGTCACATGCAGGAGGTATATCCCACCCCCCCCCCCCCTAAGAAAAACAGAGGGAACTTGTCCTGCCGGGGGGGTCACAGGTCACAGGGGTCTCATGTATTAACTTGTGTCACAATTTACAGAATGAAGGAAGAACATTCAGCGACTTACAAGCAATAGATGATTATACAAAACATGAGACGCACAATAGACAGAAAGTATCAGAATAACTCCTACAAAAAGCTAAACAATTACTGTGACACGAGATGTGCAGCGTCCAGGACGCAAAGACCCTTCATATCACTACAGGAGCTCACACGTCAGGGAGGAAGGTAGGTAGGAGTGTAGGGCAGGTAGGGTGGCAGCTTCTGGGATGTAGCCGGGGCGAAGTATAGAAGGCAAGGAAATGAGATTTACAGCAGGAAAATATTCCTCATTCCTATCAGGGCGGAGGCAGAGGCTCCGGGTCTCCACTGATTCCCAGCAGTGGGATTGTTAAAGGGGGACTAACATCAGGCAGGGGCTTGGGAGAGAAGTTTTTAAAAAAAGGAAGTTGTACTCATTTCTCCTCCGTATGCTCCCGGGGGTCCCGGTGCCGCCGTTCTCCCTGTAAACAAAATAGGAGCACGGGAAAGCTCCGCTGAGTTCGGCTTCCGTTTACAGCAATGGAATAGGGATGGGTGGGGTGGGACGGCCTGGAAGCCGAAACTAAACGGAGAACTCTGTTCCCCACACTTTGTTTTCGGGCGGACGGGGGGGGGGGATGGCGCACGGGAAGCGGGACAGAGGAGGGGAGTACTTGTTTTTTTTTTAATTCGTACGAACCCCAGCTTATGTGGGGAGCCCTAGACAGATGTGTTAGGACCTCATTCACAATCAGTTGTGAGGGTCACAAGTCAGGAGAGGATGGAAAATGTCGGAGTAGGGGCGAACTTCCATCATCCAGGATCTTGGTCGCTCCTCTCATGGTTTATCTCATAACAACTGGTGCACAAAAACTGACCAACTAAATGATGTGTGATAGGGAGTCCCCTGGAGGAAGCCCCTTCCAATTCACATTCTTTTAGTTCTAACCTCTTGCTCCTCCCCTGTGATTATTTATAGAACCGATTTATATACATGTAGCACAGATGAAGCGGGCGGAGAACCGCGTGGGTGATTGAAGGTGGTATGTGTAAGGGTATGATGTGGTTCACACAGCTCATAGAAGGACAACTCCCCCCCCTCATAATCCACATAGATCTGACCCGATCACTGGAGATTCTGGTGAGGCAACCGGATGGTTTACTGTCATGTCTTCACTCATGCTGATTAACATGCCCATCCTGCCAATTAACGCCCAGGACTTGGAAAATTGCGATAGCTCAACCAGTGTGATGTGTATTGGACTCCCCTCAGTGTCTTTAACTGGGGTAACACACCCTCCACACTCCCTCCACGTTCTGTCCCCACTGACCCCCGACCACATTGCCAATGTAATGTCGGTCCGGAGGTGTGTCAGTGCTGCTCATCAACTGTCTTTGATAATCCTCGAATCTCTGTTTGCGGTTTGGGCTGGACTCTGACAGTCACATTATAGGATGTTCCATCACAGAATCATCTTATTGTATCCTTCATTATTTACACAATTTCCCACCCTCCTCCTTCATTCCAGGTGATATATGTGCAACAGCCCTGCCAACGCATGGGCAGAGGAGTGTTTGCATATGAGGTCCCTTATCTGTATCTCCCCAGCAGGTGAGCTTGCGCAACTCGCCTTAGAGATAATACAGTCATTGTTAGGCATCAGCAGCCTGTACAGGCAAGGGTTAAGAGATCTCTGATATTTCATCCAATTGGATATCTTTATGTGAACTGGAGTGTGATTGGAGAGTGAGCCACCACATGACCAGGAGTTAACAAAACCCCTAGACAGGGAGGAGCAAGAGGTCTTAGGCCTGAGCCTTGCTTCTTAGCACATGCTCTCACCACAGGAGCAGCTCTTAGGCCCCTAAGCACATCTTCCAGAACACACACTGAGAGGAAGAGAGAGTGTTGGTGCACCTCTAGCACAGACACCCAGCAAAACCCAGGACAAGGGCTGCAGCATCCACATCTGGACATAGCCCCATCCCAGCCTGCATCTACTACCAGGCTGGTAAATCTAGTCCTGAGGACACTCTCCATGACCACTCCAGTAATCTGGAATCTCCAACAATCCGACATCTGTTCTGAGATTGTTTTGGCCCGTTGCCTGCAGTTGTTCCAATAAAGAACCGTGAGTTATTTTGCACAACGTTGCCTCTGTCTGATCCCTGTATATGGCTGTTACCACCACAGGCTTCCCAATCCATTACCCAGGGACATATATTACAAACACCTCAGGGTTTCCCCAGGGAGAACCAATACATGAGCCTCTCCCTCCATATTTCTTGCACACACCACCTGCTGGAGAGCTGCCAGGCTGCAGGACAGCCCTCCGGTCCCCATACCAAGCACCGTGACATCAGCGTGTCCTAGGCCACAACCATCAGCCACTCTGGTATTCTGGACACCGGCTGCCTCCAAGCCCCAAGAAAAGGCTAGGACCCGGTGGGGGATGTTGCATTTGACAGCCCCATCTACTGTCTCTGGTACAGGGTTCAAGATCTTCCATGATGTTTCTCAGCTTCTCCGGAGTTTTCACCAGTCCTGGGATCTGGTCAGCGCGGTGGAGATCCGGTGCTCGGCCGCTGGATTGGGAGGTGTTACAGGTGGGTTACGGTAGGTAATGGCGCTCTGCTGGCTTCTGGCCTCTGGTTGCGGCGGTCATTACTCGGGGGTACAATGTCCATGTTTGGGAACTGGGTCCCACTTTCCTGCCAGTGACCACTCCCTGTGGTTTCACATCTTTGTTCCCTCGGCTTCCTGACTTGGTTCTCTCAGAGCGGATCAGGACCGGCGGCTGCAGGTTCTCCAGGTTGGTCCTGCTGCTCCAGAGATGTCCTCCTGTGCCTGTCTTATATCAGACGACCTGAAAACTGCAACCTGGACACTAACAGAGCAGAATCGTCCAGACACCGCAGAGAGATTCCAGGATTATCAGGTGATGAGCAGCAGTGACATTACCTCCGGGCGACATTACTGGGATGTGGAGGTCAGTGGGGCAGAGGTGTGGAGTGTGGGGTGTGTTACCCCAGTATAGACAGGAAGGGACATCAGTCATACATTGGAGATGATTACAAGTCCTGGGCTTTATTTGGAGGACGGGCATGTAATAATCAGCATGTAGTGAGACATGACAGTAATAACATCCGGTTGCCTCACCAGATCTCCAGTGATCGGGTCAGGATCTATGTGGATTATGAGGAGGGGGAGTTGTCTTTCTATGAGCTGTGTGACCACATCATACCTTTACACACCTTCACCACCAGGTTCTCCGAGCCGCTTCATGCTGTGCTACATGTATATAATGGTTCTATAAATATATCAGGGGGAGGAGCAAGAGGGAGAACTAAAAGAATGTGATTGTAGGGGCTTCCTCCAGGGGCTCCCTATTCACACATCAGTAAGTTGCAGTTTTGTGCACCAGTTGTTATGAGATAAAACCAGGAGAGGAGACGACACAAGATCCGGGATGACGGAAAGTTCTGCCCCTGCTCCGCTATTTCCATCCTCTACTGACGTGTGACCTCACAAACTGATGTGTGAATGAGGTCCTACACAGGTCTAGGGCTCCCCACATAAGGGGTTGTACGAATTAAAAAAATAAAAAAGTACTCCCCTCCTCTGTCGCTCCCGGGGTCCCGTGCCGCCATCTCCCGATAAACAAATAAGGGCACAGAAGCTCCGGTTAGTTCGTCTTCCAGCCGTCCACACCCACCCATCCCTATTCCCAGTGCTGTATCGGAAGCCGAACTCAGCGGAGCTTCCGTGCTCCTATTTGTTTACAGGGAGACGGCGGCACGGGCGGCACGGGACCCCCGGGAGCGACGGAGGAGACGAGTACAACTTTCTTTTTTAAAAACTTATCTCCCCAGCCGCCTGCCTGATGTTAGCCCCCTTTAACAATCCCTACTGCTGGGATCAGTGGAGACCCGGAGCCTCTGCTCCGACCTGATAGGAATGAGGAATATTTTGATGTAAATCTCATTTCCCTGCACTTCTGTAACTTCTCCCCTTAGGGATAATACAGTCATTGTTAGGCATCAGCAGCCTGTACAGGCAAGGGTTAAGAGATCTCTGATATTTCATCCAATTGGATATCTTTATGTGAACTGGAGTGTGATTGGAGAGTGAGCCACCACATGACCAGGAGTTAACAAAACCCCTAGACAGGGAGGAGCAAGAGGTCTTAGGCCTGAGCCTTGCTTCTGAGCACATGCTCTCACCACAGGAGCAGCTCTTAGGCCCCTAAGCACATCTTCCAGAACACACAGTGAGAGGAAGAGAGAGTGTCGGTGCACCTCTAGCACAGACACCCAGCAAAACCCAGGACAAGGGCTGCAGAATCCACATCTGGACATAGCCCCATCCCAGCCTGTATCTACTACCAGGCTGGTAAATCTAGCCCTGAGGACACTCTCCTTGACCACTCCAGTAATCTGGCATCTCCAACAATCCGACATCTGTTCTGAGATTGTTTTGGCCCGTTGCCTGCAGTTGTTCCAATAAAGAACCGTGAGTTATTTTGCACAACGTTGCCTCTGTCTGATCCCTGGATACGGCTGTTACCACCACAGGCTTCACAATCCATTACCCAGGGACATATATTACAGACACCTCAGGGGTTTCACCAGGGAGAACCAGTACATGAGCCTCTCCCTCCATATTTCTTGCACACCCCCCCTGCTGGAGAGCTGCCAGGCTGTAGGACAGTTCTCCGGTCCCCATACCAAGCACCGTGACATCAGCGTGCCCTAGGACACAACCGCCAGCCACTCCGGTATTCTGGGCCCCGGCTGCCTCCAGGCCCCAAGAAAAGGCTAGGCCCCAGTGGGGGATGCTGCATTTGACAGCCCCATCTACTGTCTCAGGTACAGGGTTCAAGATCTTCCATGATGTTTCTCAGCTTCTCCGGAGTTTTCAGAAGGCCTGGGATCTGGTCAGCGCGGTGGAGATCCGGTGCTAGGCCGCTGGATTGGGAGGTGTTACAGGTGGGTTACGGTAGGTAATGGCGCTCTGCTGGCTTCTGGTGAGCTCTGGTTGCTCTTTCCTGCCAGTGACCACTCCCTGTGCTTTCACATCTTTGTTCCCTTGGCTTCTTTTTTTTTTTAAAAGTATTTATTTTTGCAAATTTTTGGAAAATTTTTTTTTAACAATTACAGTAAACAAAACCAAAGAACAAGATTGTCTGTTACATACTTTCTTCCCCACAATACAGAATAATTGAATAGCATCCGTGGTAACGAACAGGATCTTATTGCGTTCCAATATTAACTAAGGGATATATCGCGATAAGTGACAGCAGATAATGTAACCAGACATCTTGATACAACACAAATAACTATTGACACATAGACAATCAGTCACACACACACACACACACACCAGCAAGCTCAGTCTCCTTCATCATGGAGAGGAGTGTATATCACATGTGATTATAAGGCTGTATGGGGAGTCGCGCACCATCTGGACCAGATGCGGTCAAACTTCTGGGGACACTTCCTGTTGGTATACAGGGACCGGTAGTGGGGAATGACACTGTTAATAAGTAGTATCCATCTTTTTAATGGAGGGGGCTCCTGGTCCTTCCAGGTCATCACCACCACTTTTCGGGCGTAGTATATGACAAACCTAAAGAAAATTTTTTCATAGTGGCCATTGATGACTTCATTTATGATACCGAGGAGACACACAGAGGGAGACAGTAATCGTGGGAAATCAAAGTGTACATTTAGGAACTCCAGCACTTCGGACCAGAAGACATGAACCCTAGGGCAGGACCAGACACAATGCAGGAAGGATCCGACTTCAGCCTGACAGCGAAAGCAAAGGTCATTGGGCATTGCTCCCATACGGAATAATCTAGCAGGGGTGAAGTATACTCGATGGAGGAATTTAGATTGGATCAGGAAGTCCCTCGCACTCACTACAGATGTGAAGTAGGACAGTTCGACCTCCCTCCAGTCATCGTTCCCTCGGCTTCTTGACTTGGTTCTCTCAGAGCGGATCAGGACCGGCGGCTGCAGGTTCTCCAGGTTGGTCCTGCTGCTCCAGAGATGTCCTCCTGTGCCTGTATGATGGAGGGGTAGAGGGCACAGCTGAGGCCGGTGATGGAGGCCGCCTCTGCTCCTGCACCCTGCTCATTACTAGTCTACACCACGCGTGCAGCCTCCCCCCCACTCGCCCAACAATCACACAGGTAGGTGGCTTCACCATACAGGTACTTACTGCTTCACCACATAAACACCCTATCATTCGTAGATGACCTGCACTGGAGTCGCCCGCATTCTGCACTGGAGTTTTCTCTCAGATTAGGCCTTAGAGCCTGGGCCTTTCCTGGAGAACCTCCCCACCCAGGGTGGCCCTGCCCCAGGCTGTCTCCAGAGGCCTCAGGAGCTCACACCACAGCCAGATCTTGGCCTCTAACCTATTATCAATCAGAAAAGCAAGTGCAAGTGTGTGCATTGTCCAAAGTGGGATTTAGGATTAAGGGACTTTAGCGGTAACTGCAGGGACATGTAAACTAAGCCCAGAATATTTAGGCTCTTGACCCAGAATTTTTAAGTCCCCGCAAAACAAAACCAACCAATCAATGGACACTACACCGTGCTTCTTGTTGAGTGTATGTAGGGGGGGGGGGCACAGCGTTTAATTTTTGAGAATTAATTAAATAACAAATAGAATGAAATGCAAAAAATAATTGGAACAAAACCCCTTCACTTCCTCTAAGCAAAAACCTTTCACCCGAATGGCGTCAGACGTCATGTGGGCGCCTTCATCTCGCCTTCTGGCATGTGAAAAATCCACCAATGCTGTGACAACTGTAAGGAAGACGGAAAAAACTGCCAGAAACCGGAATGACAGGAAAAAAACACCTGGAAACGAAAATTTCATGGTATGGTGGGTGGGAGACTTCTCGCCGCTCGGTCCTGAGGACAGAAGGAAAGAGGCCCCTCCAGGTGCCCCCAAAGCTTATAAAACCAGGAGTTGTAAGACGGGAAGGGGAGATAGTAGAGGGGATGCATTGGATATTGATGAGGTTAGTAGGGTTCCTATAAGGGGTGGAAAGTTTTGAGCTGAAAGAAGGAGGACCAGGGTTTGGAGAGATATCACCTGCTGCAAGTAGGAAGAGAATAGACAAGGAAAGAAGATGATTAAGCGATTTATGGGAAGGTGAACTCTGCGTCACAGCAGAACCAGATGGATTATGGGGGTTGGATAAAGTATAGAGAACATGGGAGGAGTACAATGGTGAAGGAAGGATTGAAGAACAGATGTGAACGGAAGACACTGATGGGATAGATGGATGAAAAGAGAGGAGAAGAACAGGTAGCAATAGTACAAAGCCATTGAAGAGGTAGACAGACAAACCAGATATGAAAATCGATGATTTGTTTGCATTTCTTTGCAAGTTTACCTTTCTCTTACCCTTTCTAATTGCCGCTTTTATAATTGCCATTTTCAAATTATTGCGTGACACTCGATCTATAGGACACTCTAGCTATAGGACGGTCTGCAGCCTAGAGGTAACTAAATTTAAAGGGAAGGGGCAGAGCCATACTTGGGTTGTAAAATTTCTCCAGGTTGGTCCTGCTGCTCCAGAGATGTCCTCCTGTGCCTGTATGATGGAGGGGTAGAGGGCACAGCTGAGGCCGGTGATGGAGGCCGCC
>WNYA01003735.1:0-22979 GCA_019512145.1 Engystomops pustulosus
TCTCCCGGTCTGACAAGCTTGCTGAAGCCGGAGGTGACGTTCATGCGCACGTCAGTCGGAAATATTTCTTCCGCCAATCACAGAAAGGGGCGCTTAAGCATAGGCCAATCACAGTGAGGTAGTACAGTTTGGATGCCGTGCAGGAAGTCACGCCTGGCTGCCAGTCCCGCGCTGTGGTCACGTGGTCACTTCAGTACAGTTTAACCCCATCCGTCCTGGAGTATGAAAAGATACGCGCGACGCCTCAGTCCCAGCTCACACAGTCTGCGTTATGGCAGCTCAGGCAGCACATACTCCGCATATCATTGAATAATTGCACATTTTGACAATTGGGTGTTGCCATTATTGGACAGAATTAGACCATAGAGGGACACGCCCCCAGCTGTTAACACCCTGTTGTCAATATATTCACATGTGCAAGAACAGCACCACCACAACATAAATTTATATGCTCCAAATTATTTAATGAAGAAGTCAAGTAACACAGATGTGTCAGGAAAGGGGACTGGATACATGGAAATGTCTATGTTATCCATGGCCTACTTCCTTCTAAAATCAACTTTTAAAATTATACTAATGAGCAGGGAGTCCTATGCTACCTGAAGGGCTCCCTGTAATTTAGCTTCGCTGGAACACCAGTTCCCCTTCCCTTTCCGGTGATGTCATGGGGGTGGATACTAATGTTCGGTTCCCAGAACCCTTTGATTGTCAGTATTAAAAAAAGGGAACCTATGGGTGCTAAATTTCCCCCTCACATGCAAATATTTATACGACGCAGTGGGAAGAGCTTTCACATGGTGAAATGGTTAGGGCAAAAAGAACCAACCAAGGATTGTGCTGGATCGTTGGATGCTTGAGTGGCTGGCTTGGTCCATGAGAACAGGCCTCGCCCAAGGCCAGCAGGGGGATGCAAGGCTGCAATGTAGTGAAGGGATCCCCCTGTGTATGGGTTGATAGATCCCTGGCATGTGGTGAAGGGGAGGCCTATGGTGTTAGCAGCAGCCAGGGATCACACCTGGAGACCGAAATCTTGAACAAAAACTCAGTGTCTCTTTAATAGCATACAGTCCAACAAAGCAGCAGATAACAGGCTGTAAACATTCCTCTTAGTAGTTAAGAAGAGTACCTCAGCCCGGTCCAGTGGTTAGGAGCTGGCTAGTAGGAGTGAAGAAGGGCTCTGCTGCTCAGGCAGCCATCCGGATGCAGTCTCTGGAGTATTGGCACGCAGAGAGAGGGAGAGGGGTATCCCTCTGAAGGAAGACTGCCTGACTGTCTCAGAAGGCTGACTAATTCTGCAGTCCTAAAAATCCAGCCAGAGAGAATATGCCATATCTGGGGATTTCCAATGGCTCCAACCAATCACTGACCCTAGAGTTCACAGGTATAAGATCTTGTAAGATCAGGCATAAGATCTTGGCTTAATGAAGCTAATCTTTCGTAATGACCTGTCACACATTACACACATGCCATGTTGTCCAGGACATCGGCTTGAGCGTTGTAACCTCTTATTGCCTACCATGCATACTGTAATGGCGGTGTGAAAAGTGGCAAGATGGTTGCAATACCCTGAAACGTAATCACTAAATCACAGCCTGTGTAATGTCCCGCAAGACGGGTCATCACTACATTCAGCATCTTTAAAAGATATCTTACGTCAGGTTACCTGAGAGTAGATGTGTATTACTTACCTCCCCCTACCAGCACAATGCCGTGCACAAGAATAGCAGAGCACCTCAAGCTGATTCGAACATTTTATAGGCTTATTTTGTTGAAATGTGGGCATTATAGTTATAAAGTTATATAAAAAGATCCGGGAACGGGACGGGAAGGTGAGTAATACACATCTACCATCAGGTAATCTAATGATAGATGTTTTTTAAACGTGCATCACCTTTAACGCTGTAATTTCCCTCTGAGGTGCATCTGGTCTATACTAAAGCAATCTTATAATGATTTTTTGCTGCCACTTACTGTCCAAAAGTAGCATTTACATCTGCATTACATCATGCCTGCCACAAAGGAGTTAATGTGCTTTTTACGTTATGCTTGAAATTAATGTAACTTCTCAGAGGTAGGCAAGGCTGTGATTGGTTGGAAAGCTCAGAATATTCCAGAACTTTTTAGACAGACAGTCTATATTCAGGCTCTGTGTCAGTCAGTCTCACTGAGATTTCTCCTGAGTGATGCATCCCTGTACCTAGCTTGCTGCAGAAGCAGCAGAGCCAATCTGGCTCATATTTCCAGTAGTAATGGGAATTACCGTTCTTCTTAGTGAGCTGGCTCATGAGGCTCCACTCGCTAGGAGGAGCCGTCTCTTCTGGCTTAAATATATAATAGGGAGGCGCAGGCCAGTGAGTCACTCCTCCACTTTTAATCCAATTGTATTGGGTTTAAGGGGGCATAGTGAGACGGTAAATGGTGGGGTTAAGTGAGCCATCGGCTCACTGAGGGGAGCCGGCTCTTAGAACCGGCTCGTTTGCGAAGGAAACATCACTAATTTCCAGCACACTGACTAGTAAATCAAGACTGATGTACTTCAAAGGTCCTATTTCACAATAAAATGATCATCACAGCTAACCAATCCACTTTCTTGTGTGTGCCTTTAGGAAGGCTTATTTACTGCCTGTTACCCGCTAATGTTCTGGGGACTGTGTGCTAATAAAGAAACAGAGAGATATGTCAAGATTTCCATTCTCCAGTGTGATCCCTGGACTGCCACTAACATTACAGGCCTCATTTTCACCATCTGCCCAGGGATCCGTTACCACACTGGGAGGGGAAGTTTCTTATCTATATGGCAGCCTTCCCTGACAGGCGCGGAAGAGCCCTGTTCAAGTGAAACAGTTGGCCCACAACAACATCTACTTCGCGACCTACTGGTAGTGGTTTATTAGGCCAATTTTTGCTGACAGGTTCCCTTTCACTATTTGCTGACAGGTTCCCTTTCACTCAATAAATAATATATTTTTACAATTGGTTGCGTCATGTATGAATTTACCTATGGATCTTTACTTGTCAGCGTCTGATTAGGAAATATTATCATACGTACACACAGTATTTACTACAAAGGTAACATGGAGAGCATTTGTTCATGTTGAGGTTGAGCCATGAGATAAATTCAATATAGAGGAGAGGACACCATATGTTACTCTGCCCTGGCATCTGTCTTTAAAATAGACAAGGAATTTCTATTTTCCTAGGGAATATTTCTCATTTTACAATGAAAAAAAATGTGCATAAGGGGCCTTGGTGGGAACTCCTGGGTGCAATCTGTTGGTATAGAACTTGTGCCCATATGCTATTTGTGATTTGTAAGCCTTACTAACTCTTGGCATTGTATATGCAGCTTGTACAAGCAAACATAAAAGGGCACCCGTCAGCTAAAATTGTACATCATCAATAAATGACTCTTCATTAGAACTCAGTGTTGTCCTGTTCCTCTGTTATTCCTCGTGGAGTTGTATGAATGAATTGGAAACGACCATTAGATGTAGGTCGAATTTATACAACTGAACGATGCACCTTGTGACCCCTACGTAATAAATTAAAAAGTCGAGAATATCATTTATCATAATCTGAAATTGGAATACACCAGAAACAAAAAAACTAAAGCCAGAACTAGAAGGATTAAAAAGCTTTTATTTATGAAACAGTAAAATGACAAAGATCAATAGAAATATCACGAGGGCTATCCACCTGAAGAGCTTCCCCCTCCGAGTCTCCCCCCCCCCCCCCCACTACAAATCTGTTGATAAGCCGTTACAAAAGCAACAAAAATAAATAGTTCTTTAGAGCGAAATGTCTTCTAAATGGTGAATTCTCCTTTAAATAATAAACATTATATAAATCTACTATAATTTTCTAGAATCTAGCAAAACCCAATGTCCACGGGTATAATACCGACTTAAATAGGCATTCAAGATTTATCAAAAGTGTCTGAGAGGAAAACTGTTCTACTTGCCCATGGCAACCAATCAGAGATCAGCTTTCATTTTCCCACAGCAGTTTACATAATTAAAGCTGAGCACTGATTGGTTGCCATAAGCAACTAGAACAGTTTTACCTCAGACCCTTTTGACAGATGAGGTCATATATAAACAACAGACATATACACGTATGGACACACACAGGACAATATACACAAGTGTTTTGGCCCCAGATACAAAAAATAATGGTAAACATTTGACAAGTAACAAGGAAGGGTCGTCTCCCAGAATAGTGGATATAGTGAATAACGTATCACTGGGGGTATATGGATCTCAAGCAAACAGGAGAATAAAAGCCCCCATCCCCCTGTTTTACAGTCCACGTGTCATCAGTGTTATCCGTGGATGAGACGCATGTCCGCAAAACTATCTGTGTTTCATCTGATTTTGCGGATCTGCAAGACAAATTAGGTCACTGGCTCCTAACCTCTTGAAGGGTCACATGATTGTGTTACCTGGTAACTGATCCGCAAAAACGGATGGATATGTTCCCATAGACATTTATAGGATAGCCCGACACGAAAAAAGGTCCATGAAATGAGTGCGTCAGTGTGCCATCACTAGGGCTAAGGGCTAATTCAGACGGGCGTTTTTCACGTCCAGATTTTTTGTGCATACAGCTCAATTGATTTCTACGGGTCTGTTCAAATGTCCTTCTTGTCTGTGAGGAAAAAAAATCGCAGCATGCACTATTTTTTTCCTCACACACCTCCATAGATGTCCATGGATCCTCAACAAAGAAAAACAAGGACATCTGTATGTGGTCCAGTTTTTCTCAACTCTTGCTAGGTAACCAACTGGGCAAGGCAGGAATTAGATTTCAAACTCATCCCTAATTTTTCCACAAGTGAAAAAAACGGATGCAGATACAACATGGACATCACATTTTTTACAGATACACCCATCTGAATGATCCCTATGTTAAATTTTAATCTATCTACCTTTTTTTGTGACACAAAGCCTAAACCCTGCTTCTGCAATAAGGCTAAAGGAAATCTACCATGAAAATCCATCGTGATAAACCAAGGACACTTACTCATAGATCCAAGCACCGTGACTGTGGTAATCTTCTTATATGTGTTATCAATGGCCTCCTTCCTTCTAAAATCAATGTTTGAAATTATGTTAATGAGCCAAAGGGCTCTGGGGGATCTAACCAGAGTCCCTCCCAGCTGTAGCTCCACAGGCTGGTACTCTGTCCCCCCCTCCCTCTGCCTGATTGAAGGCAGATCAGCTCAGTGAGACGGTTTAAAGGAAATCTATCTTACTCATAGACCCAGGGAGTGTGGTAATCTTCATATATCCATGGTCTCCTTCCTTCTAAAATCAACTTTTAGAACTATGCTAATGAGCCAGAAAGGCTCTAGGGGAATAACCAGTGCTGTAGCTTCACAGGCTGTTACACTGCAGAGAAGCACTTCCATACTCCCACTGTGGGAAATTACATCAGCCAGATGGAGGGGAAGTGCGGAAGGAGAACGGGGTACAGTGTAACAGCCTGTGAAGCTACAGCAGAGGCTCTGGTACCACCCCACATAGCATTTCTGATTGATTAGCATAATTTTTGTTGATTTTAGGCCATGGATAACAAATATTTAATTACCACAGTCACGATGTATGGGTCTACGAGTAAGTGTCCCTTGGTTTACCATGATGATTTCTAATCAGCCAATCACATGGCGGCAACTCAGTGCATTTAGGCATGTAGACATGGTCAAGACAATCTCCTGCAGTTCAAACCGAGCATCAGAATGGGGAAGAAAGGTGATTTGTGTGCCTTTGAATGTGGCATGGTTATTGGTGCCAGAAGGGCTGATCTGAGTATTTCAGAAACTGCTGATCTACTGGGATTTTCACGCACAACCATCTCTAGGGTTTACAGAGAATGGTCCGAAAAAGAAAAAAAAAATCCAGTGAGCCGCAGTTCTGTGGGCGGAAATGCCTTGTTGATGCCAGAGGTCAGAGGAGAATGGGCAGACTGGTTCGAGCTGATAGAAAGGCAACAGTGACTCAAATCGCCACCCGTTACAACCAAGGTAGGCAGAAGAGCATCTCTGAACGCACAGTACGTCCAACTTTGAGGCAGATGGGCTACAGCAGCAGAAGACCACACCGGGTGCCCCTCCTTTCAGCTAAGAACAGGAAACTGAGGCTACAATTTGCACAAGCTCATCGAAATTGGACAGTAGAAGATTGGAAAAACGTTGCCTGGTCTGATGAGTCTCGATTTCTGCTGCGACATTCGGATGGTAGGGTCAGAATTTGGCGTCACCAACATGAAAGCATGGATCCATCCTGCCTTGTATCAACGGTTCAGGCTGGTGGTGGTGGTGTCATGGTGTGGGGAATATTTTCTTGGCACTCTTTGGGCCCCTTGGTACCAATTGAGCATCGTTGCAACGCCACAGCCTACCTGAGTATTGTTGCTGACCATGTCCATCCCTTTATGACCACAATGTACCCAACATCTGATGGCTACTTTCAGCAGGATAATGCGCCATGTCATAAAGCTGGAATCATCTCAGACTGGTTTCTTGAACATGACAATGAGTTCACTGTACTCAAATGGCCTCCACAGTCACCAGATCTCAATCCAATAGAGCATCTTTGGGATGTGGTGGAACGGGAGATTCGCATCATGGATGTGCAGCCGACAAATCTGCGGCAACTGTGTGATGCCATCATGTCAATATGGACCAAAATCTCTGAGGAATGCTTCCAGCACCTTGTTGTATCTATGCCACGAAGAATTGAGGCAGTTCTGAAGGCAAAAGGGGGTCCAACCCGTTACTAGCATGGTGTACCTAATAAAGTGGCCAGTAAGGGTCTTTGTAGTATGGTATATATGATAGCACATTGCTATCTAACACACATCAATATTAGTGCAGACACCCAATCACATCATATAAATGTCAGTGGAGTCATGGGGCCACATTAACCAAGGCAAAGGCTGGAATGATTGATGATCTTCAGGTCTTAGATAAGTTGTGGTACATGGACAAGATTCTGAAGTGTCCGTGGTATTGTTCTACTGGGGCCCGACATTCCCAAAAACGGTAAGGGTTGTTAAACTGGTCATCAGTAACAGATTGGTGGGTAGTGTCGGACTACGGTTCCTCGGGCCCCCTAGATAAGATTATTTGGAGGGATGGATCTCCAATCACCCCTAAAAAATAGACTTTAATAGCTTCCCAATTGGGTTGTCTTCTACTGGTCCTCTGGGGTCCAGTATTGGGTGCAATGAAGGATTCTCTACTTGACCAGTCCAACAATGTTGGTGGGGGTCCCACACATAGCTCCCCATTCCCACTTGAATGAATATGTCAAGTTGCAGTACCCCAGCACCGCCACAACACAGTGGATGGAGTATTTCTGGCTTAGTTACTATATACAGTATTTCCAGATCCAGGGGTTGAGGGGAACAACAGAACAAGGTGCTGGACTCCTATCAGTATGAAAGAGACAGAAAGTCCCAAATAACCACATTAATGGTGGATTTGGGATCTTTAGAACATAAAAACGTACGAGACAATCTACATCTGGTCTATGGTCAACTCATCCTTCAGTCTATCGAATACGTAGACTTCAAACCACGTCAACTATAATGTTGATATGAAGGTGAATACTGACTGTAAGTTACGCCATTATTCTAGGACTAACGAAATTAGTATAAGAGCTAAAAAAAAATAATTTACAAACCCAACATTTTCAGTATTGTGAAAAGTTTAGTCCTAGAGGTGGAGTCACATCTATAAATATCTTTGGAGGTAAAAACCCTTCAAGAATAAGTATTTTTTTTATATTAGTTACTTATACTTAGTTACTTATTTAACTAAGTAATTTCCAAATCTACGTAATGCACAACATCGACACACGATGACAACGAATGAACACAAACACAATGAATACATTCAACTCCCGATTAACAACATGAATGTAGAAACATTACAAGATAAAGTTTTATATAAATCGTATCTATAGGGCCACTAACATAATAAATAGTCCCTTACTGTTCCCTGATGCTTCCGATCCCCATTCCACTGGACTTCCTGGGTGTCGCCCAACCTAACTGAAGGGGCTGCTCAGCCAATCACTGTCTGTTTCTGGAGTGGCCTCTCCTAGCACTTCCTGTGGCATCAGGAGACACCAGAAAGTCCAGTGCAGTGGGATACAGGAGCATCAGTACTGATGCTGCCCATTTATACATCGTTTTATCTCACTGGATAATAACTATATACCTAAAAAATCTTGATAATTTTATTAATAGGACTAGGATAAAATCACATGGACTTAAAGGAAATCTACCATTTGATTTAATGCATTATGAAGCAAACATACCTTGAGAATGCTGTAGCAATACTGATGCAGAAACATATCTTGTTTAATCCCTGAGCTGAGTGGTTTTGTTGAAAAAACAATTATAAAAGTCAGGATAATGAGGATGTTGCTCTTGTGGCTGGCTCAGGGCTTCTCCTCTTACCCTAATTATGCAGTGCTTCAGAGAATGATGTAACCACTCTGTTGTGTCTGACAGGCAGAAGTAATCAATCACTGCACCATACCCCATCTGCTGTGTATGATTGATCCAATTCAGGTTGATTAGTCCTTTCTGGACAGTTCAGGAAGCTCCATGCAATGTGTTTATGAACGGCAAGCAGCATGCAACCCAGCTTTTCCTTAATTATTTTAAATGTTATTTCAGCGAAAACCACCCATATCAGGGATTAAACAAGATATGTTTCTGCATCAGTGTAGCTACATTCTCAAGGTATGTTTGTTTCATAATGAATTAAAACAAATGGTAGATTTCCTTTAATTAATGCACATGAATGGCTACCTCATGCCACCTTTCGTGCAACCCTTTTTAACCAATAAGTGGGGTCAAACCTCCTGATATCAGACACTAAAAAGAGGAGGTTGTGGATATGAAAAGTATCTAACATGGGAAACCTCTTTAACACAGTAAACTTACTAAACATGCGACCCATAATAATAAATTACATGGTGGGATATGTTACTGGAAATAAAAAAAAATATCCAATCTAAAATACAGGTTACAAATTTAAGGCCTGAGTGAGTTACTTTTAAAAATTCCCTTATATTTTTTATTCTTTTTTTTCCCTGATGTACACTTTAATGCACCTATTTTGTAAGGTAGGTCTCTTTAGAGGCAATAGTAGAAGGGCTGTGGAGTTGAAAATTTCGATACCTTCAATAGTCACTAATTTTAAGTTTTAAAACAAACTTTGCATAAATGAACAGTACAAGTGAATATAAAACACTTATCAGAGGAAAGGTCTTCTTTCTCCATATACTTGGCTCTTCCCTTCTGAAAAAATGAATTTTTACAGTGAATTCCATCTTTCTAGCAAGACGGACAAAAGCTCATGGTCAGGGGTGTCAGATTATGTAGAAGTCAATGGAGAGTAGAGGGGGAAGAGGGAGCTGTAGCAGAGTTATAGCAGCTAGGTCTCCATTCACCACCAGGGTAAAATGCAAGTCAATTAAAGCTAAAAATTAGTGTTCTACTCATGTACATACAATAAACTATGGATTTCTACAACGTTTGTCAAAAGGTGAAGTAAACGGTAACAAATGGCTCCTGTAGAATGATTACCACTAACAAATCATAAATATCATTGTAAATTATATGAAGCAAATAAGGATTCCAACTCCACAGCCCTGGTGAGTAGATGATAAGCAGGTTGGGTAGGGGGGTTATCTGTATTATTATGTAATGATATTTCATTAGGGTATGCCAACTATTTATGAATTGGGGGAACTGGGATTTGGGATTCAGGATTTACTGCTGCAGCTCAGGTTAAGTTTTCCCTGTACGTCAGTCTGGCACCCACTGTGCACAAAACTACAACATGGCCTTTATCAAGTGAATGGAGTGAAAGCTGGGATTTCAGACCCACTGATTATAAAACCATTTCATAAAATGGCAATTCCCCTTTAAAGCTGTACAGTTAAAGAATTAAACAGGGTTTTCCGGGCTAAACATTTTAATGAATGATCATAAGGATATTTTCAATATCAGATTGCTGGTGGTCCAACCACCAGGATCTCCACGTTTGAACTGCTGATAGAGCAGACAGCTCCATTCTTTAGACAGTGGCTGAAATGAGTCATTACAGCTTAGCTCTCATCCATATAAATAGGAGATGCTCTTTAGTAACCTGGTCTGACCTCTCCACTGAATGGCCATGTCAGGTTCCTGTTTCATACTCTGAAAGAGGAACTGATCTGTGGGGGTAAGGGGTGTTGGACCCTATCCGATATTGGCGACTTATTTTTTGAACATGTTATCCATATTTTTAGCATAGTAAACCCCTTTAAGAATATTACATACTACAAATAGATATCTTAGTAATTATACCCCAAACCTTCATAACTGTATGGCTCTACATATGTCACAGTAGGTCTCATCCTTCACGTTTAAAGGGAACCTATCATTACGGAGATCATTTGAACTTGAAGCCTGAACAATAGCCTATATCACGTTCATTTCAAAAATGCCTTTGTTAGCAACACAAATAAATCTAGTGCTTTCTAATCGCTTAATTTACATAATATGATTCCCTGCCAGCAACATGTAGTGAGTCCTGGAGGGGGCAGCTGAAACAATTCTCTTCTCCTCAATCCCTCCTCCCCTCCACCGCACTCAGGGAGGGGACAAGGAAGGGCAATGAGTAAGGAAGAGGAAAGAGGTAATTAAAAAGAAGATGACTCCTTTGAACTACCTCCCGCTGGTAGGGGGCACTGTTTCCGTCTGGAGAAAACAAGATCACCAGAGGCGACAGGGCTTTTTTACTATGAGAACTGTCAATCTGTGGAATAGCCTGCCTCAGGCGCTGGTCACAGCAGGGACAGCAGAGAGCTTCAAGAAGGGTCTAGATGCCTTTTTACACCTAAATAACATTGATGGTTATGTTATATAGAATTGTTTCCCCTAAATCTCTTCCTCATCCAATTCCTTCCCTTCCTTGGTTGAACTTGATGGACATGAGTCTTTTTTCAACTATTAAAAACTATGACTCGTTTAAACCTCCTGCAGAACTCCCGACTTCTGATTGAGCAGAAGGTGATTTATGCCGTTTAAACTGCTCCCCCACGGGACTCACCACACACTGCTGGCAGGGAGCCAGTTAATGGAAATAATCGATTAAAAAGCAATGGATTTATTTGTATTGCTGACAAAACCACTTTTTGAACTGAACATGCCATAGGAAAATGTCTTCAGGTAAAAAGTACCTCCCTGATGACAGGTTCCCTTTAATATTCACAGTGCATTTCCTGGGCGCATCCTGCCCAATACGCCCAATAATAAAATAAATACAACAAATACACTTCATACAATAAGAAACTGGCCCGTCAACATATAAAGGTGCTGCAAAACACAGTGAACGGAGCTTATTAGAAAGAGAGAATAGGTAATAGCACATGACATTTCTACATTCTCTGTAGTCTGAGCCCTTTATGTAGCCAACATGTAAACACGAACCTCACGCGAAACACACACGACACTTAGAAAGTGCACACAACATTGCAAGGCCGAGCTTGTGCACCGCCGAGCCTCTATTTTCGGATGTCCGTCAAGGCATGGCGAAGGATTGGTCTCAGGGTATTGTACACCAGAGAGCTGTCTTCTGAGTCTTCTTTGATCTGCAAAAACCAACACATCTCAAGGTTAGACCCAGCAGAGATATCACATGGAGCAAGAAAAAAATTCTGTTTTCTATATAAATTTTTCTCATAATTAAAGGGGTTGTCCAGCAACGTCAAGTTCCACGTGATACGGGATCAATGGTTTCCAGTAGCTGTTCTGTTCAAGCAGACCCATGCGGGTCCCTCCACAGGGAACCCCAGTAATCGGCAAGTTATCCCCTATCCTGTGGGGATGTAGCTGGAGAACCTATTTAACCCCTTAATGACCAGCCTTTTTTCATTTTTGGTTTCCATTTTTCACTTCCCACCTCCAAAAAATGAGTTATTTTTCCATGTACAGAGCTGTGTGAGGGTTTGTTTTCTGTGTAACATATTGCGCTTCTTAGTGACAGTATTTTTTATTCCATGCTGTGTACTGGGAAGCAGGAAAAAAAATTAAAAATGCAGTGAAATTGGTAGAAAACCGCATTTTCTTGTGGGCTTGTTTTTTACGGCTTTCACTGTGCACCGCTAATGACATGTCTTCTTTGGGTCGGTGCGATCCGGGGAAAACTACATTTATATAGGTTTTATTGTGTTTTACTACATTTACAAAAATGAAAACATTCGGTAGGAAAAAAAAAATCCTCACACTGCTTTTCTCTTAGCTCCCTGTATTGAGTTACTCCTCAGCCCCTCCCCTCTGCATTGTAGCAAGCTTCTTGTTGAATACTACAGCAGCCACTCAACACAGAGAACGCAGGGGCTGTAGCATTGTAGTGCAGACGGCTAAGGATGATGCCACGCATGGCGTTTTGAACCCGTTTCTGGTCCGTTTTAACTATCCGTTAAAAAATGCATGCGTTAAAAAAACACATCCGTTTTTGACAGGTTTTACCAATTACCAATTAAAACTGGTCAAAAATGGATGCATTTTAAAAAACACATGCGATTTTGGACGGACTGCTTAAATACAGACCAAAAACGGGTTCAAAACGCCATGTGTGGCATCACCCTTACACCACAGAAGTGCGAGAGACTACTTCTAGTGCACTTGGGGAATCTGCAATCCTGGAATATAAATGTTATTTTCATAGTCCTGCTGCTACTAACAACAAACATAAAGGTATGGTTACACAGATCTCCATGGCCAATACCTAACACTGTTTGCAGCTTTGTATGTGGTTAGAGGATGAATAGCGATAAAGCCCCTTCAAGTTGTCAAAAAGTAATAGTAAAAAAAACTTTTTTTTTTTTATTTCTGTTGGATGGGAGAAACATAATTGTCAATGGAAATATGAAAAAGTCATGTGACCTTTACTAGGTGATAGATAAGTGACAGCGTAGAAGAGTTATTGCTTTACTTCTATTTTAGGGTGAAGCTGTAGTGTTTTTTGGGTTCGCCTTAGTCTCCCTCTCACAATGGACAATGTATATCAGAATGGGCCTCCAAGATCAGGCCGGCGCCAATGCTCCTCAGCAGGGGCGTAACTTGAGGGGGTGCAGAGGTTGCGGTTGCACCCGGACCCAAGAGGTTTAGGGGGCCCTTATGGTTTCACTTTCCCATATGAGAAGACTATTACTATAAACCCTATATTATAGTCGGGGCCCGGCACAGACTTTGCACTGGAGCCCATCAGCTTCTAGTTAGGCCACTGCTCCTCAGGACACAACATTAAGTTCAGCTTTTATTAACACCTCGGCTCCCGCTGAACAAGCCCCGGCACATTCTTCTTTATAGCTCCGCTCTTCCTGTATCCAAGAGAGTCCAAGTAATTCATATACAACATGTCAAGACCTGACAGCGGAATGCAAAATCTAAACCAGCTCCTCCAGCAACCATCACAACCAGCGAGGGAAAAGTATTCAAATCATGCGCCCAGAATTCTCTCATCATAAAAGTGCACATAAAATTTGGCCAAAAAATTTGCACTCAGCGCTACCTTTGTTCCTTGGATTAGGGGTTTTATTTTTTTGTATTGTAATGCATGAAATTTTTAAATATGCAGAGTGTCGGGGTCCACCAACCTCAGTGGTCGAGCGGTGGATTCACCTGTGGGCTAGTCCGAGCCTGCAGTGCCTACAACCCACACCAGTGGCTCAGGTAGTGCAGCCCATACAGGAGAGTACATCAATGGTAAGAAGGTTTGTCATACAGTGTCCAGAGCATGGAGCAGATACCAGGAGATACCATGCCCCCCAGTGTATAGCCAACCCATGCCCCCTAGTATATAGCCAGCCCATGCCTCCCTGTATAAAGCCAGCCCATCCCCCCAGTTTATAGCCCGTCAGCCCATTCCTCCCAGTATATAGCCCGCCAGCCCATGCCTGCCAGTATATAGCCTGCCAGCCCATACCTCTCAGTATATAGACCACCTTCCCCCAGTATATAGCCAGCCCGCGAACCGCAGTATATAGCCAGCCAGCCCCTATCCCCAGTATATAGCTTGCAGCCCCTGTACCACAGTATATAGCCAGTCAGCTCCTACCCCCAGTATATAGCCAGCCCATCCCTCCCAGTATATAGCCAGCAAGCTCCCAGTATATAGCCAGCCAGCCATGCTCCCTAGTATGCAGCCAGCCCTTGTCCCCCAGAATATAGGTAGCCAGCCCACGGCCCCCAGTATATAGCCAGCAGCCCCTACCCCCAGCATGTAGCCCACAAGCCCATGCCCCCTAGTATATAACCAGCACTTGCGGGGGGAGTACAAAATGAATGTTTTTTTTTATAGACTCGTGTATAACCCAAGTTAGGGTTTTTTTAGCACATTTCTTTGCTAAAATACTAGGCTTATACTCAAGTCTATACAGTAATTTTGACTTTCATTGATCATTTTTAAGTTTTACTGTTCTAAACACCTAAACTCTGTCTAATATCACCAGGTTACCCTGTAATAGCCATATGACCCCCCTTGAGGCCGGGTGCAGCTGGACCCTCTAGAGTTACCCCAAGGTGACCTGACCCTACACTGTTAACTGCTTAATTACTTCACTAACTACAACCACATGGACACATCCAGCTTTGATGTATTTTGCATATTCCATAGACTTTTCCTTGTCAATAACATAAGCAGTTTCTCACCCCTGATGTCAAACCCTGTGACTATCTAAGTGGCCTCAGGCCAGTGTTATATAGCGCTACACATATGCGCCGGCTCCATCCTGCGTGTGGTCTGTGCTTGGCATACACCCTGCACTGCTTCCACCATAAAATGTAACCGGAATAATTCTAACTTCTAGTGTTAAAACTGCATGAAAATACCAGCTGCTACAAAAGAAGGCAAATTAGAGCAGAAAACGGAAAGAGATAATTACCGCTATTTTTATTTCGCACCTTTTTTTTGTAAGTATTTTATAATATTTTCTCACCTTGCTTGTATGTGTTCTTCTGCATCTACTATGGAGACTCATGTCTATGATTTAAAGTGGCCAATACACATAAGACTCACATAGATTATCCGCACCCCATGCACTTCTCAATCCATATCCATGCAGATTCAAAGCAAAATTTCATTCAGATTCGGAATTGCGCATTTCTCCTCCATTTTAGCCCAAAGACTAGGAAATTCAGCTCCCCACACGTGGTCTTATAGCACCTACCATAGTAAACGCTATGATCATCCGGGTCAGTATTGCATCCTCTATGTCGGAGGGGAGCGGCCGCAGGTTACTCACACAGTGCAAAATGCAAAGGATGGTCTGATGCTGCCCCTAGGAAAAGAGGAATTCCAATGGTTTATTAACCCTTTGCCATACTGCAATATACAGATTGTGTTTCTAGATACCAGAGAACCTGAGATATCCACTCTTAAAGAGGTTGTCTGACTATTAGAAAAATTTAGCAGGTGGACTGGGCAGGGTTTTTAAAAAAAATTAAACCTTTACTCACCTCCTCCGGTGCTCCCAGAGTCCACAGTGTTGGGGACAGCAGGGACGGCAGCTCCACTCCGGCAACTCCTGGTGGCCTAGCACGTCCAACCGTCTCCTGTCCCAGCGTCTGATGCAGAGACAGGTGGACATGCCAGTCCACTGTAGCAGAGCTGCCCCCTAAGGGCTACGACGTGGGACATCCGGGGAGCATCGGATGTGGTGAGTAAAAGTTTTTTTATGGACATCTCTCAACTGTATCTTTAACAGTGGAAAATGCTTCTGTTGCATCTAGAAATACATCCCTGGTGCAATATTAAAAGGAGGATTCTTCCCTATAAAATATGACACCAGGACTGTGTTACTAGGTACCACAGTTCAGAAGATATGGGTGGTTGAAGTGCACCCCTCTCTAGTGCTCCAAGTCCATCTACAATCCTGGAATATACTTCCTTTCTCACAGTCCTGCTGCTACTTACACTTATAAAGGGCGGGTTACATAGATCTCCATGCACAATACATAAAACTGACTGCAGCTTTCTATGGTAACTTTTCTGAGACCCCTTTCTATCCTGCAACCACCTGCCGATCTGGTAGCACCAGTCCTAGTCCTCACAACACTTCTTGTTTCTCTTTTCTTTGTAGAGACAGGGGTAATGCTACTGGAGTGGCAGGAAGCAGTAAGTTTTGTTTTATTATCTTACCAACCCCCAGTTGACCCTTAAAGAGTGTGGGTGCAACATTTCCATTCAGTGACAGCTAGCAGAAGTCTGAAATTTGTAAAATAAAAAAAAATAAAAAAACCATTATATAATTAGAAGAACCAACACTGGGATAGAAAACAACTGGGCCTCACAACCACACACTATACAATGATCTATTGCCGCTAAGCTACATTTACAACAAACATAAGCCAACTACTAACCACTTCACGATGACCTCATTGTAATAAGCCCCTACGCTATTGTGTACGTATCACATGCATCCACCTCCACCTGCAGCACAGTACCAGCAGGAACCAAGACCCAGGTGCCCCCCAGCACCCATAGTGGCAGGTATTGCCCCCATCGCTCCGGGCCCTGGGTCCCCACTAGCACCGCACCACAGAAGCAGCAGATGCCATGCAACACCGCACCATGTGAACAGGAATAAAATGCTCTCCATGTGTGAACAGGTGTTGAATAGTCCCTGTTCCATGTGGTCTCAGACACTGGCTGAGAGAAAGTAGGTATTGCATGTCATCTGCTGCTTCTGTGCTATGGTGCTAGTGAGGACCTGGGTCCTGGAGCCATGGGGCCAGTATGGGTGCCGGGGGAGAACTGGGTCTTGGCCCCTGCTGGTGCTTTGCTGCAGCGGCGGTGGATGCCATGTGATGCGCACACAATAGCGTAGGGACCCACTACAACGAGGTCACGGTGAAGTGATTAGTGGGATAATACAATTTAAACAAAATGTAACTAAGAACCTTGAGTTTGTTATATAATGTAGCCTAGCAGAAGTAGATCATTGTGTGATGTGTGAATGCGCGGTCAAGGTCTTTTCTTTTCTCCCCGTGTTGGTATAATATATTAGAAGGTTGTCTGCATGTTTTTACACTTACCTTCTCTAGCAGGTAGAGGGCACTGTCGGGGTCACTGCCATAACTAGCTAAAAGAGTCACCCCCTCCCTGGTGATCACCGGCTCTTTCAGCTGTTCTATCCATGACCACATCAAATTGCTTAGGACAAAGGGGTTTCTCTCGGCACAAATCCGATCCCAGGCGGCTTCTCGAGAGTTCAGCTCTTTCTGATTGAAGGAAGGTGAATGAAGATCATTATATGTAAATGTTGTAACAAACGTAATTTGTGCAAAATGTATAAATCAGAAATATAGTACATTGCCAAATCCAGTAACAAGAACCAATGGGTTTATTTTTAAAAAACCTTAACACTCAGAGTATGACCATCTTATAATACTTCATTAGAACACATAAATAATAGGAAAAATGACAAATAAAATGCCTAAAAGTGACAAAAATACATAAATAGAAATAAATAACAAAATACAAAACCAAAATATGAACAGAAATAAAATAACAAAAAATAATATACATAAAAACAATAGATAAATTGAAAGCGTAAAAATGCTAACAATATATAAACAGAAATAAAATGACTAAAAAAATCAAATAAAAAATATTAAAAATGTCTTACATAAATAAAATATCTAAAATTAAGCACAAATGCAATAAATAAAAAAGCATAAACATAAATAGAATGAAATAAGATTAAAATAAATGAAATACTTAAAAGTCATATAAATAAAACAAAATATAATTTAAAAAAAATAAAATGACAAAAAATACATAAACACAAATAAAATATATGATGATAATACACATTAAAAATAAATATATCCAAACAGATATTATCATTAAAAATAAAATTCATAAAAATACATAATTGTTCATAAAAAACATATTAATAGAAAACACAGATTTTAAAATGTACCTGCCAGGTGACCACTTTTTCGGCGATCTCTTCTACATCGTCACAGTCCAGGTTTGCCAGGGCCTTGGCAGCCAGCAATCTCCTGGCCTCTAGGTTTAGCTCAGACTGGAGGACAATCTGTGGGATGACTTCTGACGTCTCGTTACAACCAAGGTAAAATGTCGCTTTCCGAGACGTGGTGTCACTATCCTGATCAGCAGAGGAGCTCTCATCCTCCAGATCTCTGCTGCTTCCAGAGATACAACCACAATCCGGAGTGTCCTGAGGAGGAATGTTTGGCGCTGAGATTTCCGAGTCCATTACTGATGTTTGGCCACTTAATGGTGAAGAAAACCCTAAGGAAAAAGTGCGGCTTCTTTGCATCTCCCTGGCTGATTTCCGCCTATAGAACAGTGGAGAACCATCTCTTGGAACATCAATGCTACCAACTTTACTTTGACTCCAGAATGAGAATGCATTGGGCACACAAGTTTTCAGATTTGGCGTGGGTATAGGTAGAACATCCTCATGGTCTCCAGATACAAAGCATTGCTTTAATCTCAAGTGTTCATTTAACTTGCTTAAGAAAGTCATCTGTGAAGGTTCTGTCCAAGGAGTCTCACCTTGCTCTAGAAGAATTTCTGCCTTCTTCAGGTCTGAGTCGCTGTAACTTAGTCGTTTCTTTAGATGGGACAAGGGTTGGAGACATTCTACGTTCCTCCTCTTCCATAAAGGGTCAAACTCCTGTTCGCTGGACAATACTGAGTCTTGTACCCCGTAACAAGCAGCAGTGGTGACCGAATGGGTCAACGAATCCACCGGCCCAATGTCCACGCCTAATACTTTATCAAGTTGCTCTGTGGAGAGCTGGGACATGGTCTTCTCTATTTCAGCAGAGAGGTCGGGAACATCTAGTATCTGCTCCTCTACCACCAGCCTGTTCTCCACCAAGTCTATCAATAACTTACAGATCAGGTGAATAATTTTTGGCACATATTTCAGATGCCGGGCTTCGTACCCGTGGAGTAAGTGTTGCTGTCGAATTAGGTATTGGGATAAAGTGACTGAATGGGCTTTGGGATCACAGCAGGAGAAGACGTTATGGAGCGGGATCAGGAACTGGGTGAACTCTCGCACACATACAAGTTGGACCCGGGTCTGAATTGCGTTGTGTCTCTTTGCACGGACAAAAAGAATGGCTTGGTCCGCTGTCATCCTAGTGGCATATATGAGATAGCACGCTATTAACACGCCTGGAAGGTAAAGGAGGACAACAATAGAGTTATACTCTTACATGAGGCTGGAAGGGAGTGCACAGTGAAGCATATTAATACTCACTTAAAGGGGGTCCCACAAACTAAAGTTAGGCCCTATCCACAGGATAGGGCCTAACTTGCTGATCAGTGAGATCTCAGTGCTGAGACCACCACAGATCGCAAAAACGAGGGGTCCGATGGGGCACTAAGCAATTTCCATCAGCTCAATAGAGATTAATGGAGCAGAACGGTAATGTACGGCCAACGGACCCCTTGTTTTCAGTCTCAGCACGGAGACCCCCACTGATCAGTAAGTTAGGGCCTATCCTTTAGTTCATGGGAAAACCCCTTCAATCCACATTCGATTTCCTACCATAGATTAGACATACTGATTATCTCCTTGACAAAGCCATTCTCAGTCTGACATGTCTGATTCCCCCCCACCTACATGCGCGTGTGTCACACAGGGCTTACTGAGTCAGTGACCATTTTGTGAAGTCGTGATAAAATACACTCCTACTCGACAAATATATGATAAATTATAAAAAAATAATACAATTTCCTTTTACATAATTGTTCTTTTCCTGAACGAAGGTTTTAAGGCCACGAGTCGGCATTTATTGGTCAAAGGGCCATTTGGTCAACTGCTCAACTCTAAGGGGCCGTATTGGTAATAAGAACCCTAGATCCACCAACACCCACAGTACGGCCAGAAAATAATAAATACCACCCCAACATTCGAATAATGCCTTAAGAGCTGACAATAGTAGTGGAGACCCCAGAGCAGACAACAATAATACTGGAAAAAAAAAGGTTTTCAAGAAAAACCTACGCCCGGTCGGACCTATTGTCGTTGTGCCCTGTGGCCGCGCCTGATACATTGAGAGGCCCTAATATCTGTCTGCAGGGGATTCCTCAGATGAGGCAGGGAATCCTGTGTATAGATGCCCGCACTCATCTTAGAACTGCTATAGGATCAGTGACACAGGGCCGAGGGGTCAGAGTCCTGGAGTTAAAGTTGTGAGTCGGAAGTTTGGCTTAAGACTCCACAGCCCTGTTTTGCAGGATCAATTTGGGATCATTTATTGTTAGCCACTGTCTTTCCTCTGAGATGGGGGTCTATTCTCCCTCACGAGGATGAGTAGGAAGACCCCCTTTATACGATTGACCACAGGTGCACCACCCATTTACTTCTATGAGTGCTTCACCCACCAATGCTTCCTGCTCCTATAGTACAGTGCCTGGAGAGATCAGCGCTGTATACCAGCTGCGGCACCCACACTGATCACTTACCAAATCAATAAATGTACGCTAGAAAAGATAATTGTTTCTTATAAACAAGCAAATAATTTTAAAAATATCCTGATCTCTTATTATTTCTCCATAGATGTGACTTATACGTGAGATTGGTAACATCTCTCATGTGCTGCCCCCTGCTGAGAAACTGACGTCGCCTCTGACTTCTATTCTAAAAAAACAGCAGCTCTGTCTCAAGATTTACTTTCCTAACATAGAATTAAGATATCATGTACTGCCAGGTTCCTAATTCTAAAAAACAAAAAAAAATGCCACACATGCAGGAAGCGACACATGCAGGAAATTGGACGCACAATCTTAGTGAATATTGGCAGATCCGAATCCTCGTAGGACAACGCATGGCGGGGATCGCAACGGGACAGGTGAGTAAATGTGCCCCATTGTTCTTTACAGGCTGTTATACTGTATTAACCCCCTCGCACTCTCAGCACATCCTCCCTCCCTCTGTCTGCCGTAATCTCCCATAGTGGGAGGGGGAAGTGCTTCTTGCACATTGTAACAGCCTGCATCACGGAGGGGCTTTGGAAACAATCCCCAAATCCGGTCAGGCTCATCAACAATTATAAAAGTTAATTTTAGAAGGAAGGAGGCCATGGATAAGAAATATAAAAGGATTACCACAGTCACGGTGCCTGGATCTATAATAATAATTCCTTTATTTATATAGCGCACACAGATTACGCAGCGCTGCACAGAGTTTTGCCAAATCAGTCCCAGTCCCCAATGGGGCTCACACTCTAATAAACCTACCAGTATGTTTTGGAGCATGGGAGGAAAACGGGGGACCCGGAGGAAACCCACGCAAACACGGAGAGAGAACATACAACGAACATTCAAGATGTTGACCTGGATGGGACTTGAACCCAGGACCACAGCGCTGCACGGCTGTAGCGCTAACCACTGAGCCACTGTACTGTGATCTAAGAATAAGTGCCCCTGGTTTATCATACTGGATGCTAATGGTAGATTTCAGGGATTCAATATGGCTAAGTGGCAACTCTTGTGGGAGTTATGGGGACTATAACTATGGACTACTCTATCGATCTACTTACCTGTCCGCCCCAGCCCAGCATGGCAATGAATAGCTACTTTTCCTTCTTGTAAGGCAAAAGACATAACCTTAACCATGTCCAGAATGGTGGTGAGGGAGGCGACGCCATAGTCTTTCCATCCAAAATTGTAAAAATATACTGAAAGAGAAAAATATTCTTTAATATTTTTAACTTTACCTTTAAACAGGACAGAAAGAGTAGAAGCAGGAGGATAATTGACACGCACAGTGAGCACTGGGACCTGTGGATTAGGATATAATATCGTGATGACAAAGCTGGATTGTGAATGGCGCACGACGTATGAGGTGTGAACAGGAGCTGATTCAGCTCTAATTAAGAAACAGAATACAGCAGAATATAAAAGGGTCTTGAGTCCTGATTATGTCTCGGAGAATTCATTGTATCCGTCTTTTCATCACATCAGTCATTCAGTAACTGATCTACAGAATCATTATTTTCATTTATAAGGGACACGGGGTCTTATATTATTTATTTCCGAACAAAAAAAAATCCTAATTTATTCACATATAATCAAATCTTCATCTTCTGAAACATCGTCATAAATCTCCAAACCCTGAATGTCTTGTGACTCTATTGTCTTTAGAACCCAATTTCTTTACCTGAGCCCCTGTTGTCCATGTAGCTGCTCATAGCCACCGCATCTGTCAGCTCCCTCCTCCTCCTGCTGCCTCCAGGAGACAGACCGGAGGGGGCAGAATTCAAACCTCCATATCTTTTGAACATGTAGTTCTTTTATTCAGACGAGAGTCTTCCATTAAAAATTGTACAAGGAATGTGTCTCTAGATGCTACACACAAAGATATACATTGCAAGCTACAGTGGGGAGAGATGTACATGAGGGTAATTACACTCCCGGCTGTAACTTCAACAGTGGATATCTCCGCTTCTGCTGACCTAGAATACTTGTGTTATCACAATACTTGTGTTATCATATCTATCTATCTATCTATCTCCTATCCATCCATCTATCTTATATTTCATATCTATCTGCTTTCTATCTATCTATCTCATATATAGAGAGAAGGCAGATAAATTATACTATTCTATCGATAGATAGATATATATGAGATAGATAGAAAGCAGATAGATATGAAATATAAGATAGATGGATGGATAGGAGATAGATAGATAGATAGATAGATAGATAGATAGATAGATAGATAGATAGATAGATAGATATGAGATAGATAGATAGATAGATAGGAGATAGATATGAGATAGATAGATAGATAGATAGATAGATAGATAGATAAATAGGAGATAGATAGATACATAGATAGATAGATAGATAGATAGATAGATATGAGATAGATAGATAGATAGATAGATAGATATGAGATGGATAGATAGATGATAGATAG
>WNYA01003736.1:0-22972 GCA_019512145.1 Engystomops pustulosus
AGCACCTGAAGTAACCATAACCCGGTGTGCGGTACGACTCCTAGACATCCAGTGGGTGCAAACATTGGGACTGTGCACAAGAGTTCCTATTTATGTTGAGACATATTTGAATCAAGAGGATGCTCAGATGCATTTAATCAGTGTTGAATGTGTTGAATGATAACAAAATGATAACAAAAATTATCAAAATAATAAAAATGTAGATTTCTATGAGCAAAACAGTAACAATGCAGTTACACGATAAAACTAAGCATAACTAAGCATATTCTAAATAGTTGCAAGTCAAAAGTTCAAAACAGTGTTACTCTTTTGCTCCTCAGTGTCGGCAAAACATTTATGTAGGTTTTTGGCTCCCCTACGATTGTTTTTTTTAACTTATCGATAAGGGCCAATGTCCTGACTGTTCAATAAGTTGTTTTGCTGCCCTAATCATCAGTATCAAAAATTTAACAAAGTTATTGATAATTTAATTTAATAGTCACTTACAAGAGTCTTCAACTTGGTTACTGTAGTTTCTCTTTGGTTTATTCTAGGACTGATATTTATTGACTTAGTCTGAGATGATTTATTAAAATGAACAAAGTTATTTTATGTTCCTGTTTAATATCCATATAAAATTGTAAATTACTGTTTATGTACCTGCCAAGATGAAAAAAATCATCCTACAATCTTTATTCGTTTTTAATAAAGAAGGATTTTTTATGAAACCTGCAGTGGAAAAGGAGAGGTAACTGGATTGATTCAATTTAGTATATTAAGAACTCTATCTATCACAAATGAAAGAATGACAGACATACAATAAATAAAGGTGCAAATTTCACTACAGTTGGCATTTGTTCACAAATCAATAGCTCCTTCTTCCTTTACCTATTTCCAATATAAGCCTATAATTCTTTGCTGTTCTCCTCTGTGTGGTCCACTCTGTATGGAAAGGGAAACAAGCGGCACTATGTAGCTTTCAGGAGAGTCTTGTGTCTGTATTGTGCATGCTGCACAGAAGTCTCCTGCAAAGAATAGTGGTGGCACAGAGTTTCCCCTGTTCTCTATCAGGTTTCATCCCAGTATAGGATCCTGCACAACCTTCTGTGTTCTCTCCGCTTTAGAATACACAACAGACTCCACTTCACCTCTGCTTACCGAACACTTTATCTACACTGCACAGACTATGCACTTCATTTAACAATTTTTGTGTTTTCTAATCTTATTAGGTTGCTCCTCCATGTGATAAAAGATACTTCTTTATATGTATTATATGTACAGCTCTGCATTCACTTATTGGCATTTCATTGGATTCACTGCTATACTGAGACATCTATGTATGTTGCCCAAAGTCATATCTATTGCTTAAATGTGAATATAACATACTGCTGCTATTAGCCATCTGAATTGAGTGTCAGGGGAATGTTCCCATGAAGAACCCCTGGTGTTCACTGGCTGGCTGCCTATTGGTATGTGAATGGATAGCTTGATTGCAAAAGTAATACTAGAACACTAGATGTAACTGTCTAGCACACAGGTATTCAAATAGAAATGTTTCTTACATGAACAAAAGGATTTAATTAAACCATATTTTTAGTATTTCTGTTCTGAAATTTAATTGAGGTTAATACTGTGTTTGTTTCTATAGAGACTGATCATCCATTTGAATGCACTTTGAAAGTGTATTTGTCTCCAGGAGCTTTAGTTAAAGGAAATCTACCATATTTCCTATCCTATCCTAACAGTTTAAAATCAACTGTTAAATTATACTAATGCGCCAAAAGGCTTTGCAACCTGTTACATAGTGCGGAAGTACACCCCCCCCCATGCTCCCTCAGAACTTCTTCCCTCTCTCTACACAGTATGACTGGAAGTACTTCACAGCCTTGGTTGGATCATTTAACCATTTTCTGTGAAGAATTATGAGTTCATGAGAATTATAAATACTCACTTACAAAGGTGTCTAACTGATGGAGCATTATAGTTCACATTAGTATATGAACATCTCTTTCTCAGTAATTTCATGAGCTGGAGGGTGCTAGGTAAATCCTTAAATAACTGGGATATGCAAATGCTCATTGTTAGTCTTTTGGGGAATTCATCATCGCATCAAGGGGCTGTCTAAAAGATATTTTTGCTCAATCTCCACAGCAGAATAAATACTACATCAGTAAGGATATTCATTTTTATCTCTTTTTATTGTATAACTGTTTATGTATGTTTGTACTGCACATTTGTGTATTAAATCTTTAAAATTAAAAAAAAAGTCATTTACAGATTTTCTCCTGATTGCACTGAAATGTTTGCAATAGGGATGAGACCAACATGTTTTACATGCAAAACACATGGTTATCATTTAAAAATGGTTATCAAATAAAAATAATAACTGACAGCAAGGAGTTAAAATATACACAAAGTCAATAACTCACATGTGGAGGGATGTGGGTGCTAGTGCCTCATCTGCCTAGAGCACCAAAATGCCTTTTTATGGCACTGACAGTACTCTAGAGATACAGATTACAGAGAGAATCTACAGTAAAAAGACACAGAGTGACAAGTAGGTGACACATACATCAGAACATTTCCACATAAACTGAAAGGGAACATAGCTTTAACAATTGAGTTAAACACCTCCAAAAATGCAAAGTCACAAGTTAATATGTATATGATGACTCATTGCACTCATATCCACAAGGTTTTCTGTTCTGAAAATCTTTTTATTTAATTTTTAAAATTATAACATACTGTATAACATGATAATTATGAAACAGGGGTGGAGGAAATGTCCATACAGTTTCAGGATATTAGTATTTTAGAAAATGTCTTCCTCTTTTTGACAATTAATTTTATAGCTTTAAGAGGCATTTTTGGACATTAGTTTTATAAAGAAAACTCCCAACTATGAATATCCATTGTGGCAGGAAGCTAATCAATGTAATATTTATTCACTTTAATTAACTGTCAGTCTGATCCCACACCATTGGTAAGATAGGATAACAAAGTATCATAGCAAAAATAATTAATTCCAGTCAATGATAACATGGTGGACAGTATGTTATAATATTATACATTGATAATAGAAGAGTAAAAACCATTTATTCAGATGAAGACACTAAGTTTTATAGTTGTCTATTTGACGTTTCCCTTATGTGCATTAGAACACCCTGTTGCTACCTGCCTTACATATTAGGACTTTTATTTCAATTTAAATGTAGGCATTAAAAAGTTGAGGTCATTCAGGGCATTCAGTTGTGAAGGGGTTGTCCTCAGTAGCAGGTAATTTTTTTGTTCTTGTTGTTTAATTTTTTTCTTCCTTCTTTGACCTGAATGCAGTCAGGGACTATGCAAGGGAGATTTATAATATGCTGGCACTCCTGAAAACTGGTGTGCAGTGGTAAATCTCTCACTGTGTGTTAGATTATGTAATCTACGTAATTTCCTATCCTTGCGACAACTATAAGAAAACACCATTAGGATTCAGTGATAGAAATGACATGTCTGTTTTCCTTTAAATATTTAGCTGCATGATATTGAGATGACTTTAATGTATAGAGTTTTAACTATTCTGGTGTGCAGCAGCTCACACATGACTGTTGAAAGTGCAGTCTGTGCAAAATAGCCTGTTGTCTGTGCAACATCCCTGCCAATGCATAGGCTAGGTGATTGTTGTGAATAGCACTTTCTCCTTGTCAGGATCTATCTGGTCAGCCTGCACAACTCATCCAGAAGCTACTGCTAGTTAGATTTAGTAATTACAGCTTGAAGCCACTGCCTGGTCAGGCAAGAGTTAAGCATGTGAAATGTTGTTATCCAATGATATTCCTTGTACTACTGTAAGGCAAGCTGGAAGCTGGTTGGAGGGGGCTACCACAGGAGCCAGGGAATATAAAAACCCCTAGTAGGTGGGGGCGCATGGTCTGTCTTGGATTCTAGTCAGCAAAGTGAGAATCAGGTCCAGTGTGCAGCTCCTACAGAGCTGCCATTCAGACACACTACAAGGCTACACTACAGCCAAGCCTGAAGTTACTACCAGGCTGTGAACAATCCTTCCTGTGGACCCGCTATCTCCTACCAGCCTTCCAGCCTGTTGAATCTGCTGCTAATGTTTAGGCCATTTGGAGTTGAATAAAGTACTGTAAGTGCATTTGCACAACTTGCTTCTGTGTAATCCCTGGATCAGGCTGCTTCACCTTCACAGGCATCCAATCCTCCATTATCCAGGGACGATTACATACACCTCCTGGGTTGCCTCAGGAAGAAACCAATTGCATCAGCCTCTCTCTCCATATTTCTTGCACACATCACCTGATGGAGACCCGCCAGGCTGTAGGCCCTTCCTCCGGTCCCAATGCTAAGCCAGCCACTTCAGTTTTTTGGGCCCCTGGCTGTCCTCAGGAAAGGCTAGGCCCCAGTGGGGGATGTTGCTTCTGTGTAAGCCTGCCTGCTCCTCTCTTGTCCCATTATGTGCACTAAATAAAGCAGTTTTTTTATGGTGAGTGCCGCTTTCATCTTCTTTCAAGCACAACTCACCAAAGTGAATTTCAATCAAAATAAATACATTAAAAACTATGATATGGTTAAATGGTTCATTTAAGGTTAAAAAATCAGTTTGTAAACTGATATACCACCAACTATTAACAAAGTATTCTAACCCTGTAAGTTCATGAAGAATAAAAAAATATGGACAGAAAATTGAGAACTCTTCAATAATAAAAGAGTTTTCTAAATAATTCATTGAACCTATTTCACCAGCACACAAAAGGACTTTGAAACAAAGTCACAGTGTAAATTTATGCTGCTTTCCTTAAATGACTAAGATTTACCCTACAATATCTTACTTTCATAGCAAATCTTTAGTTTTAAGGACGGATATTGAGAAATATAAACTGTTGTCCAAGAAAACAAAACACAGTAGTGTGGAAAGCCTTGTAGGATTGACAATGGAGTTTCTGACTAAGGCCTTAAAGATGCTGTTATGATTATCACTATACTCAAGACTTCAATTAAAAAGGTAAACCAGCTCTGCTATTTTTCCCGTTATGTGACAATGGTACAATGGTCACATAGACAAACAGATCTAATCATGCAGGTAAAATATCCTAATTTGAAAGCATAAAATCTAATATGGTTTATTTGATTAAAAGTGATGGTCATTGATGCCTGAATGTCCGGGTCAATTCTAGACGCTCTGCTATGCGCTTCTTTAAATGACAATATCTGTGGAAAAGCTTGACATGTGAGATTTTAACGTGATAGAATAGCTTTATTAATTACATATTTTATTTCTTTATAAAAATTGCCAATAATTGACTACAAAGGTGAGAAAGTAAGCTTTTTTGTTATTTTTTTAAAAGTTGTAACTTTGTTATGTTATAAATATGTACAGCATTATTCCATCACCATTTCCCAGGTTGAACTACAGATGCAGATACAGATACAGGGTGCATGTACTTCTGCAAAGTGAAAGTGAAAATCTCCTGCAGCTTCTTCTATATTCTGAATTCAGCTAAGAGGCTGGAGGGGGGCACATTTCAAACGCCTACATCTCCTGAACCCCCCCCCCCATTTCTGTTGCGTGAAAGGCGGCGCAGATGCACCAAAATCCGATCGCATGCGCCAAAATCCCAGGGCAATTCGGCGCAAAACGGAACCCTTAGGACCATTAGTAAATGAGCCCCACTATCTGGCTTGTTCATTATGTCTTCTGTGGTATACATGTTTTTATTCTTAATTGTAAGGTATGCATTGAATAAGATTACTTATAAAAAAAAGAAAAAGGGGTCAAAGATAGGGGTACAATGACATGCAAGACATGTCTAATGGACATTAACCTCTAGGCGCACCACGACGTTATACTACGTCCCCGGAGCTACATGCTTAGCACACCGGGACGTAGTATAACGTCCAGCTTCTGGGACCGGCTCACGAACGGAGCCGGTACCAGAAGCAGCGGCTGTCAGCTGTCTATCACAGCGCTGACACCGCGCTGTAACACCCGCGATCGGAGCCGACTCCGATCGCGGGTGTTAACCCCTTACACGCCGCGGTCAAGCATGACCACGGCGTGTAAGGGTGTTCCTGCTGTAGATCGGATCCCCCGTGCTGCTTACCGGGGGATCCGATCCTCTACTGGGCAGCCCCGAAGTCTGCCTAATGCTCTGGGGCTGCCCGATGTCCCTGCCAGTCAGATTCCTTCCGGGTCTGACTGTAAACTATCTGAGCATGCGCCTGCCTGCTCAGACAGTTTACACTACTCTACAATGAAATAGTATTGTAGAGCAGTGTATTGAACTTGAATCAGCAATCAGAGCATTGCTGGTTCAAGTTCTAGTAAGTATAAGTAAAACAATGTAAAAACGCAAAAATTTTTACGGTACGGTAAACGGCCAAAAAAAAAATACAAAAAAAGTTCCTAAAAAATTGATGATTTTCATTTCCTCCACCAACAAAGAGTTAATAAAATCTCACCAATTAGCTACAGATGCCCCAAAATTATGTACCAGAAAAGTGCATCTCATGTGGCAAAAAAATAAGCTCCTATAGGTCCACAATAAAAAAACAAAACAAATTATAGCCTGTACAATGTGACATAGCAAATCTGATCTGCATGGCACCTCCTTCCCTTCTATGCCCGGCCGTGCGTCCATACAGCAGGGTACCACCACATATAGGGTATCGGTGTACTTAGTAGAAATTGGGTATCAAACTTTGTGGAGCCATTTTTCATTTTATCCATTAAAAAAAGTTTAATTTTCCACTCAAAATAAATGTATTGTCAAAAAATATTACAATTTGTAGACCACACCTCCATTTTGTTTTAACCCCTATAAAACACCTAAAGGGTTAACAAACTTCTTAAAAATGGTTTTTCATATGTTGAGGTGTGTAGTTTCCATAATGCGGTAATTTACGAGTCTAGCTATTATTTAGGCCTCTTACGGTCAATTAAAAGTTGAGCAGGTCCATCTAAATATTAGTTTTGGTGATTTTCCCAAAAATTTGCAAAAATGGCACCCAAATTCTGAGCCTCATAACAATCTAGTAAAATATGTGGAATCTTAAAAAACCATGCCAACATAAAGCAGACACTTGGGAAATGTAAGTTATGAATTTATTTGGGTGCTATGACTATCTGCATCAAAAGTAGGGAATTTAGAACTTTGAAAATAAAGATTTTTTCCAAATTTTTGCCAAATTTAGTTTTGGCTAAACTAAACACAGAAGATTTCATCCAAATTTTTAAACTAATTTGAAGTACAATATGTCACGAGAAAACAATCTCAAAATACCCTGGATATCTTATATCGTTCCAAAGCTATAACCACAGGGCAGATTTGAAAAATGGGGCCGTGTCCTTAAGGCTAAAAGAGGCTGAGTCCCGTAGGGGTTAAGGCAATTTTCTCTACCAGTGGCTACTGTTATTGTGCTTGCTTAAAGGTTTCAGAACTGTTAAATAACAGAAGCCCCCGATATATGGCTTAACAGACAATAATAGAGTGTCCATTTCACTGGGCAAAACTGTTTTGCATTGTTTAGTTTGTAAGTCTTGTATGTTATGTTTTAAACAATTGTTCTTAGAAGTCAATAGTAACAAAGGTAACACCTATAGTAGACAACAGAGGACACTGTGAAATATTGCCCACACTTCATTGGGCAAAAGACAGGCTAAAATAAGTGGAGAAAATGGAATTTGGAATTATCAATTCTGTATATATTGCATATCCTATATGTTATCCCCTTTAACTTAGCAGGTTTGCATTTTTGATATCATCCAGTAGACTTGAAAGGGATCATTATATTTAACATATTATGAATGCATTGGGGACGAGAAATACATCATAAAGGTATATTTTGCAATATAGTGTTAGCTCATGAAAGATTAGAAAAGGTAAAAGCTAAATTCCTATTATCATTATTTTTTAAGCACCAATTACCATGCTTTAGGCTATATTATTTCCACTTAATTCCAGAAGAAACTATACTAGATATTGTGCCTCTGGCTGATTAAAATTGGATTTTATAAGCAGAGCAATCCTTGAAAGGCAAAGACTGCCAAGGCCATGTGAGCTTGAGGAAATAATTATATGAAATATCTCATAACTGAGGCAATATTACACAATTAATTAAGCATCATGTTTATTAAACTCTCAAGTTTCCTGCAATCTTTGTTCAGCAGTGAGCGTCTTAGCTCCTGTGTAACAAAAGATAAGATATTTATGAGTATAAAAAGTCCATATCAGTGGTCATACAGTTTTACCTAGATATACAGTGGAGAGCATTTATTTTGTTTAATATGCATTTTCTCATTCAACTTGAAAAACTAGCATAGTGGGCCAGATTTACTATGAGTGAGGCAAACTGCAAAGTGCAGCAGGTGACACATTCATGAAGACCCTTTCTGTGCACAGTATTGTGTTGCGGTATGCATAGTGCAGCCACAACACAATACTAGCGCAAACGCTTTATAAATGCATGTGCAACCAGTTTGCATGTGTATTTATGTGCCGTCTACGCTACAATTCTGGCACTGACTGCATAGTACATCTGAGCCAATGGGGCTCATTTACTAAGGGTCCGAATCGCGCAATTCCGTTGGGCATCCCGACGATTTCCAGCGAATTCCGCCGGGATTTCGGATTTCAGTGCAATTGCGCCGGGTTGCATGCGACGGAAACCGGGGGAGGGGGGGGGGGCGGGGCTGTTGGAAAACCCGACGGATTCGGAAAAACTGCAGTGTTTAAAAAAAAAAAAAAAGAAATAGAAGGTGAGCTCGGACCTCGGCGCAGCAGCGACGCCTACTGGATATTGGCGCACGGACCTTAGTGAATGCAGGCCGGACCCGAATCAGCGAAGGAGAACCCGCCGCTGGATCGCGACTGGACCGGGTAAGTAAATGTGCCGCAATGTATTTTTTTTTGTGCACTCCCCAATGTAGCAACCAAGTAAATTAAAATAACAGCACAAAGAACATTTCTTTGTTTAGCGCGCCTTCATGCCGCATGTTCAGCCTAGTAATGTACATCAGCTTATTGTTCAGTTATTTCTTTGAGGAAATAACACTTCACAACCTTATGTATATATTAGCTATTTAGTAAAGAAAAAAACACAAGATAGATATTTCATACTGGCTATCGTTTATTGAATTTTTTTTTAATGTGAAGGTTAAAAGTATGTTAATACTGAATATTGAAGAATGCTGACATACAACTTCTGCTTTTCTTTGGATGTATGTTGTTTCCTTTTTCCTATGTATCAATATGTATAGGAACACGCTTTGTACAGCAGCAATGAAGATGCATAAACTGTTCATAAACTGGCTTCGCGTAACAGCATAGGAGATGGCGCTTGCATCCTTTCTCGATCCGGCCAGCACCCTTCAACTACTGAGACTGCGCAGACTACGCCACCACATCCAATATGGCTACATCAACCAAGAACACTTTATAGGACGCCTATAAGCTAATTTAATGTGGGCACTTTTTAAATACTCACTAGTATCCTGTGCTTCAAAGAGTGTGTAATAAAGCTTTGGGTTCAGAATTCATTGCCGCATCCTGCATGAAGAAAGAGCTATAGACTGACTCTTTTGTCCATAAACAATTCTTACCGCCATGCACACATGCCTGGTAATTGATTTGGAGCAACCGACTCATGAGCTATTAGTGACCCTTGTGTCAACCCCAACAATACTTTTGCAGTTTTGCTTCTCTTTAAAGACTTTAAATGTTTTGCACAATACAAATGTTATACTTTTCTGTTACAAGAGAGTCTCAGAAAACAAGACAGCTTCTTGGTGAACACAGATGAAATAGTTGAACTTTCCCCTTTTTATTTGTTTTTTATGCTATTAGCTATCAGTTAACTATACATAACATTTTGATTTCATTTTTCATTTTTACACCTCATATTGAAAACCTTGGCATCCTGGAAGCTTCTTCTGGACTTGTGGTATTCAAACTGTCACAAATATTACTTTAGGAGAGGGGTTGTATACTGGTTGGGCTGGAGTTTCTTTAACTACTGAGCTAAGTAAATTGTAAAGTTTAAGTGTAATGTTAAGGTAAATAAACACTTTATACAAATGGATACTTATTGATTTTTATGAAATATCATTTGTATCCTTTGTTAAGGGAGATTACGTTTTCTTTAGACAATTAGTCTATTCTGTAAATTTGTGTCTATGGTAGCAACTAAACACACTAATGACTTCCTATGTGGGATACAAATCATAGGCTCGTGTCATATTTGTACCTTTGTCTTTTCTCTACTTACACCCAGAGGAACATCATTAACTACTGCATTGATGAATAATCAATCACATCATATTCTAATTCATACGGCTCTGAATTTATAAGTTCTTAACTCGTAAAATATGACTTCTTTTGCCAAAATTTCAATTATCTTTAACATTTATAAACATATAGAACATTACACTCACCGGCCACTTTATTAGGTACACCATGCTAGTAACGGGTTGGACCCCCTTTTGCCTTCAGAACTGCCTCAATTCTTCGTGGCATAGATTCAACAAGGTGCTGGAAGCATTCCTCAGAGATTTTGGTCCATATTGACATGATGGCATCACACAGTTGCCGCAGATTTGTCGGCTGCACATCCATGATGCGAATCTCCCGTTCCACCACATCCCAAAGATGCTCTATTGGATTGAGATCTGGTGACTGTGGAGGCCATTTGAGTACAGTGAACTCATTGTCATGTTCAAGAAACCAGTCTGAGATGATTCCAGCTTTATGACATGGCGCATTATCCTGCTGAAAGTAGCCATCAGATGTTGGGTACATTGTGGTCATAAAGGGATGGACATGGTCAGCAACAATACTCAGGTAGGCTGTGGCGTTGCAACAATGCTCAATTGGTACCAAGGGGCCCAAAGAGTGTCAAGAAAATATTCCCCACACCATGACACCACCACCACCAGCCTGATCCGTTGATACAAGGCAGGATAGATCCATGCTTTCATGTTGTTGACGCCAAATTCTGACCCTACCATCCGAATGTCGCAGCAGAAATCGAGACTCATCAGACCAGGCAACGTTTTTCCAATCTTCTACTGTCCAATTTCGATGAGCTTGTGCAAATTGTAGCCTCAGTTTCCTGTTCTTAGCTGAAAGGAGTGGCACCCGGTGTGGTCTTCTGCTGCTGTAACCCATCTGCCTCAAAGTTTGACATACTGTGCATTCAGAGATGCTCTTCTGCCTACCTTGGTTGTAACGGGTGGCGATTTGAGTCACTGTTGCCTTTCTATCAGCTCGAACCAGTCTGCCCATTCTCCTCTGACCTCTGGCATCAACAAGGCATTTCCGCCCACAGAACTGCCGCTCACTGGAGGTTTTTTCTTTTTCGGACCATTGTCTGTAAAACCTAGAGATGGTTGTGCGTGAAAATCCCAGTAGATCAGCAGTTTCTGAAATGCTCAGACCAGCCCTTCTGGCACTGGTCTTTGAGCCCTTTGAGCCATGGTCATTCATATGGTCAGTCTAGATTGTATCTCCTTCTATTTTTTTATTTATAGTTTATTTGTTTAGCTTTATATTTGGTTGCAGTGAATGTCTGCTGTTATGAACCATTTCCCAGAAACTCTCATTTGTGTATGAAGGACTGTGAGACCCCACAAGCCTGCAGGGGCATCTTAATTGGCAAAGTCTTTGTAAGGAGAACTCTTATTTCCTGACCTGCTCAAAAGCTTCTCAGCCAGCTAAACAAGCTCCACACACTGTACTAAACAGATGCAACCCCATCAAAATAGAGCTGTCTACAGTTGGGAATCTGCTCCTTTTGTACAAGATATACTAGTTTGGTTTTTAACCCACGTCATGTAATTAGACTTTCTGAAAAAGTTATGCTTGATGTTGAGGGGTTTTCTTTACAAGTTAGATAAGAGACCATGTTTTCCTTATTCCAGCCTGGAAAATGTACAGGCAGTCCCCGGGTTACATACAAGATAGGGTCTGCAGGTTTGTTCTTAAGTTGAATTTGTATGTAAGTCGGAACTGTAAATTTTATCATTTCAATCCCAGAGAGAACTTTTTTGGTCTCTGTGACAATTGGATTTTAAAAATGTTGGGTTGCCATAAGAATCAATATTAACACTAAAGCTTCATTACAGACACCTGTGATAACTGTTATAGCTGATGATTGTAGCCTAGGACTAAAGTACAGTAAGTTACCAATATCCAGAGGTCCGTTTGTAACTAGGGGTCGTATGTAAGTCGGGTGTTCTTAAGTAGGGGACCGCCTGTATTTGCATATTTCCCACATCAAAAGGTCTTTAGCCATAATTTAAATATAAGAAAAATTAAAATCAGAGAATGACAGCCAGGAAATGATCCATTCTCCTTATGGAGATTGCCTTTGCAGGCCACCTTTACAGGTGTATGCATTTTACATTGGAGATTTTGGTTAAGAAAATTTAAAATACATTTTTGAGGGTCAGAAAATTAACATATCTCCAATTATTCCTTAAAGTGGTTTTTCACTTGATCTCATGTATATTTTTTATGTGGGGGCAGGATATTAGGTAATTTACCAATATACACCTATTAAAAGTTCTGCTCCACTTTCTTGATATGTAAAGTGAATACTCCTGTCCTTTACCTCATCAGCCAGACATTCCTGTCCATAAAATGGCTGCAGATGGAGGGTCATGTGATACTAACTGATCCTTAAAGATGTAGGCTGCTGCACTATTTTATCTGCTATTTCACAATGGAAGGGGAAAATTGTAGGGAAATGTTTTTTTTTTAACCTAGCCAAACCAGTAGTCAATTGTGGCCCCCAGCCTTGTCCACACTGCACCCTGGCCCAGCCCAGTGCGTACCCCTCCCTGCCCAATCATTAGGGCGGTGATGTAAGGGAGAGATGGAGTCACAATTTTTGGCTGTGCAGCAGAAACTACAACTTATCTATGGCTTGTTTACCAGTACAAGATATGGTAAATCCCCCACCTAGAAGTATCATCTCCAGGCTATTGCTGCAAATGGTACAAAAATCTGTTGTAATGTATATCACTGAATGTTAAACTCCAACTATTTAGCTGCCACCACATTCATGGTTGTAGAATAAAACAAAATAAGGCAATCAACAAATATAAAACAGCTGCTGCATCTAAGAGGTTAAACAGTTTTCTATCAGTTACAGTGATTGCTTGATAATAGCTTATGAACCAGTGTGAACACTATGATGTACATGTATGAAAGAATACATTTTTTTTGCATTACCCCACACTCAAGGGGTTCACATCATTGTTTAACTTTAACACTTCTCTAGTATTATAACAATAGAATACATTGAAGAATACTATTCCTGTATTCCATGCAGTTTTTAATTCATTTTTCCTATCTTCTGTGTGCTCAGAATTTCCTGTATTGGTGATGCAGTCTATACAGGCTCATAGTAGTTGACATTTGGAGTATTTCCTATATAAACTCCCAGGTGCCATTAATTATTGTCGTTAGTTACATTTTTATCAATCTATTCCATCAATATTTTTACTCAGCAACATAAAGAATTCTGAATACTTTATAATAATATGAAATACTAACATTATTATTATAATATTATTAAGATGTTTGCTCTATGTTTAACGTGTTTGTCCAGTTTTGGCAATTAAAGAGAACCTGATGCACAAATTACCCACCCAAAATTAATACTTTATTGAAAACTTTGATTAAAAAGCATTGCTGTTATCCCTAAATGGTTCATCTTTCCATGACGGCAATGCCAGGTCTCACTGCTACAACATGCTGCTGTACGGAACATTAAGAGAGAGCTCTGTTACATCATTGTTACTTAATGTCATGTGACCCATGTGACATCATCTTAGGTTCTGTTACATTTGCACAGCCTACCCCATGTACAATATGTATCTGATCACATGAAATCACAGCAGCCTCCATGGAAGATGCAGAGGAGTAGAAGTCCATGGAGGCAGCTGTAATCATGCCATGGTACTTCCATGTGATCAGATACATACATGGAATAGACATTGCAAATATAACTAGTTAAAGAACTTTAGATGGGATCACTCTGGTTACATGACATGCTGGGAAGATGCATGGGACATGGGGAGGTATAGATGGAAGGGGCTGGCCAAGAAGGACACTCCCCCTTTGATGCCATGTATCATAAAGTAGATTTTTGGGGATGTAAGGGAAACTATTTTTAGCTAAAAGACTTGTGTCTGTTAGTTAATAGAGCTCTATGGGAACCTCTCATGTGAAAATGTGGTGACAGGTTCTCTATAACTGTTGATGTTTATATAATGAAAGGTTATGCATTTCTCCGCCACCGCCGGCAAAGCTGCCCGCGGCTTCAAAAAGATGGCGCTGCCATCTTTCTGAGGATCGTCCCACCCTGTGACATCATTGGGGGCGGCAAGCTGTCGCCATGGCAGCCTCGGGACTTCCAAAGAGCCGAGGCTGCTTCGGTTTAACCTATTGTTAATGCTGATGGCACATTGTAATGAATGAGGAGTAAAATCCCCATGTACTGCCATACTGTAGTATGGCAGTATATGAAAGGATCGTACAGACAACCAAGGATTAAAGTACCCTAGGGAGTCTGAAAAATAGTAAAAATAAAAATGTAAATTTTTTTTTAAAAAAATTATAATAAAAAAACCTAAAAACTCAAATCCGCCCCTTTCCCTAGAACTGATATAAATATAAATAAACAGTAAAAATCATAAACACATTAGGTATCAACACATCTGAAAATGCCTGATCTATCAAAATATAATAACATTTTTAACTGCGTTTAACCCGGTAACGGAAAATCGTGCCCAAAGTTGAAAATGGCACAAATTTGTTATCCCCCGTTATCGTACTGACCCAAAGAATAAAGTAGACATGTCATTTGGGGCATACAGTGAAATCCATAAAATCCAAGCCCACAAGAATACAGCACAAATGCATTTTTTTAACAATTTCACTGTATTTGGAATTTTTTCCTGCAGGAGATGGTACTAGCCGACACCTGGGACTAGAATCTAAGTAGCACCTGGTCTTCTCCAGAGCCTACCGCAAAGCCGGATGGTCTTGCTGCGGCGGGGTACCACCAGGTCATACCACAGGTGCGACTAGCTGGCGGTGACAGCCAAGGTCGAGGTACCTTTGCAGTAGACAGTCTCGTGGTAAGGTTCAGACACAGGGTCAGGGCAGGCGGCAGAGATGCAAGGTCAAGTCCAATCCTGGGTAATTAACGGGAGGTCCAGACAGCGGAGAACGGGAACACAGGAACGGATTGGAACACACAGGAGCATGGAAACAGGAACACACAGAAGCATGGGAACAGGAACGCAGGAACACATGAACAGGAACCCATAAACACGGGAACAGGAACACGGGAACATGGGAACAGGAATGCAGGAACACAGGAGCAGGGACACACTGGATTGCAGGAATACACAGGAATGTAGGAAATCGCATGGGAGCTTTCTTAATGGCATAGACACAAAGATGGGATGGTGTGATGGGAGGGGCAGGGAGAAATCCCTGCAGGAGATCATGGACAGGCTTGAGCAGGGAGACATGGAAGGAGTTCAGGATGCGCATGGTGGGAGGAAGACGCAACTTGTTGGACACCGGATTGATGTGACTCAGGACCTCAAAAGGACCCAAGAATCGTGGACCAAGCTTGTACCCGGGAAACCTCATCCGGATGTTCCTGAAGGACAACCAGACCATGTCACCAGGAGAGAAGACAGGACGAGACCTGCGTCTCTTGTCAGCCTTGAGCTTGGTACGGGCAGAAGCCTGTAACAACGAGAGGCGAGTCTGCTCCCAGATTGACTTCACATCTCGTACCAACTCCTCAACAACAGGGATGTCTGAGGACACAGGCAGAGGAAGATCAGGGCGTGGATGCTGTCCATAGACAATGAAGAAGGAAGTGGAGACAGAAGATTCGGAAGGCTGGCAAGACGTGGAGCAGACGGAAGTCCTGGAAGGGGAACAAAAATGGGACATCTTCGAAAACCACCCAGATGACGGTATTGCCAGAGAAAGATGGAAGGTTCTAACAAGGTCCATAGCCACATGTGACCACGGGCAACTGGGTATCAGCAACGGAAGCAAGAGACCAGCGGGGTTTCAGGCAGGAAGGCTTAGAACATGACAGGAGGTCCAGGATCGCATGACAGGAGACCAAGACAGGTACTGATAGAGGCACCACCATACAGCGGGACTGGTACTCTGGACCCCAACAAAGAATTTCCACCGTCATCCAGTTGAGTACTGATGCATGGAGCTGCAGCCATGGAAGACTGAGCAGGAGGGATGATGTAGAGCTAGGCAGCACAAAAAAGGACAGTCTCTCCTTATGCAGAGCACCGACCTGGCAAGTAGGGAGAAGTCTTCAATAAAACAAAAAATTTTGTACAGAAGACAAGACAAGTTACCCAAGACTTCATTTATGTGTATTTTTTTTTACTCTTAGCCTCCTATGTCAATAAAACAAATGTCCCTGAGCAAAGTGCCATATATATTTGTGCTTTTTTTTGAAATGTAACAAAATGTGAAATAGGAAATGTTCACTTCCCCTTTAAGAAAATAAAATGGATGTAAATGTTTACCTTTTATTGATGTTTTAGTTTGATGTTTCCATCCATCAAACAAACACACACAGGCAGATGCAAGCATTTAGATAACTGTAACAGAATAGGATCATTTATCACAAAGAAAATAGCTCCATTTTCTGACCAAATGTGGCATACACCTAGACATGAGGCCCAGTAACAAAACTTGTGATATACACATTTGATCATGGCAGGGAGCCCAGCTTGCTATATTTTAATACGTGTGCCATGCTGATTCTAAGTCACAGCTTTCTTCATTTGACTTAGAAAAAAAATGATCTAATTATTATTTTTGAAATGGAAATGGATTAAAAGTAAAGAAAAATATTCCTGCTTTTTCAAATATTACTCATGTGTATTTTAATACAAAAATATTTGAATAATTTAACAGCTATCCACATTTCCTGAAGTATTTGACTAAGCTGTATATAGTGCTTTAGCTAGGAGTAAATAAGTGGCCTGCAGAGAGCACATAGAGTGCAGGTGTATTTTAAAGCAGTCTTTGACTTTAAGGAAAAAGTTACACAGTTAATAAAGCCATGAAACTAATGTTTTGGCAAAAGGTTGCAAGGATAAATGTTCTTAAAAATGGACGGCTTAGTGGTGGATTGTAGGAAACTGTTTAGGGTCAGTGGACCCCCTGGACCACCACAGGAGATGGAACTAGCCAACACCTCGGACCGGAATCTAAGTGGCACCTGGTTTTCTCCAGAGCCCGCCACAAAGCAGGATGGTCTTGCAGCTGCAGGGTACCACCAGGTCGTTCCACACGTGCGACTAGCTGGCTGTGGCAGCTGAGGATGTGGCACAGAATCGGAGTCCAGGCTCAACTTCAGAAACAGGCACGGAGTCAGGGCAGGCGGCAGAGATGCAAAGGTCAGAGGTCAGGACTGAGGTCACATCAGGAATTCAGCGAAGCAGGGGACAGGAACAATGCAGGGAACACACAAGGAAGCTTTCTCTAAGGCAATGAGAGCAAAGATCCTGCCAATCAGCTGGATGCTGGTTCTTTAAATCTTAGAGTGCCCGTGCACGTGCCCTAGGGAGCTTGGACGTAGGACTAGAGCAGATGGGAGCAAGAGCGTTGGAGAGGTAAGAGCGGGCCAGGGGGCAGCACAACGTAGAGAGGGGCATGGGTAATTTATCATTGAATTATCTGGCAACAACTGAAAACATCCCAATGAAGAAGAACCATGTATTTTCAGACCTCACACTAGGTCTACATTGAAATATGGCTTTGATTGTTCACATATTGTTGGTGGACATATCAGCTTTCCTATTATTTTAGTTTAGAATTTAATAAGGTTGTCTGGAATCAGTGAAATAAAGAGAAACTGCCTTTCATACTTACTATGCACACAGCCATACATTGTAAAGCAGCTCAGTTACATTCTCTTCTATTTGACTGAGCTGCACTTAGGCTACCTGACTATTATATAGTATTTGATGTTACTGACATGCTATCCAGAAGGCAGAGCACTGAGATTGCTTTTAGTGTCTGATCAGCAATCCTAAGGCAGCATACAAGATCTGCCTGGGTAAACAGTGTTGATTCCACCTTTCTTTGGTGTCATAATATCATGGTTAAAATAAACCTGAAATCTACACAGGATGTTAAATGACAGGAAGCGAGTGAAACATAGTGCATATCTACATTGGGGAAAAATAGTATTTAGTCAGCCACGAATTGTACAAGTTCTCCCACTTAAAAAGATGAGAGAGACCTGTAACTGACATCATAGGTAGACCTTAACTATGAGAGACAAAATGAGAAAAAAATCACATTGTCGAATTTTTAAACAATGTATTTGCAAATTATGTTGGAAAGTAAGTATTTGGTCAATAACAAAAGTTGATCTCAATACTTTGTTATATATCCTTTGTTGGCAATGACAGAGGTCAGACGTTTTCTGTATGTTTTAACAAGGTTGGAACACACTATTAATGCAGATCTCCTCTAGGGCAGTGAGGTTTGGTTGTTTTCGTTCTGTCGCTGGGCAATACAGACTTTCAACGCTCTCCAAAGGTTTTCTATGGGGTTGAGATCTGGAGACTGGCTAGGCCACTCCAGGACCTTGAAATGCTTCTTACAAAGCCACCCCTTCATTATCCCGGTGGTGTGCTTGGGATCATTGTCATGCTGAAAGACCCAGCCATGTTTCATCTTCAATGCCATTGCTGATGAAAGGAGGTTTGCACTTAAAATCACACAATACATTGCACCATTATTCTTTCATTTACACAGATCAACAGAGAAACAGCTCCAAAGCATGATGTTGCAACCCCCATTCTTCACAGTAGTTACGGTGTTCTTTAAATGTAACTGAGCATTCACTCTCCCCCAAACACAATGAGTTGTGTTTCTATCAAACAGTTCTGCTTTGGTTTTATACGACCATATGAAATTCCCCCAATACTTTTCTGGAACATCCAAATGCTCTCTAGATAACTTCACAAGGGCCCCAATATGCACTGACTTAAGCAGGGGGACACGTCTGGTATTGCAGGATTTGATTCCCTGGTAGCGTAGTGTGTTACTGATGGTAGCCTTTCTTACGTTGGTCCCAGTTTTTTGCAGGTCATTAACTAGGTCTCCCTTGTCATCCTGGGATTTTTGCTCATCATTCGTGTGATCATTTAGACGCCACGGGGTGAAATCTTGCATGGAGCCCCTGATCTAGGGAGATTATTGATTGGTCTTCCATTTTCTAATTATTGTTCCCACCATTGATTTAGTTTTTTGTGTCCTTCTATCGATTTTTATCGAGTGGGAGAACTTGCACAATTGGTGGCTGACTAAATACTTTTTTTCCATTATAGAACCTTAAGCACCAATGCAGTCATTGATTGGAACTACATAGATGTAATTGATTAACGTGAAAGTGACATGTCACAATATTTCTGGAGTGGAGTGGTCGCTAGCTTTATCGGAAGTAATCAGCTCCTAGAGTTTTTTTAGGGTGACAGGTCCTCTTTGATAACAGACACAGGTGTATCAAACTAACAGTTATAAATAGAGTGACCAGCAAACAAATTAATAATACCAGTTAGTCTGCATAAATCTATATATTAGCAAGCATACTATACATACAAGTCATGTTTACCAACATATGGTTTAGTCTCAGCATTCATTACCCAGCAAAAACAACAATTAGACTCAAAAGTTGGTTTACAGATTTGCGTGGTCAAACTTTTTGCCTAGCAGCATATTGTGGAAATATTGTAGTTGATGCTATAATGAATCAATAAGCTCCTTTCACTTGTCTTCTTATGTTCTTGTCTAGCACACTCCCATGGCTCTTTCTCACAGCCTGAAGCAGAAAGCATATCAATGATTTAGAGCTTTGAATTTCTTTCACATTTATTCTTTAAGGTGGTAATGTAAAGAGGCTTATTATTTTAACCCAGTATGTCTATTTTTATAGGCTCTCAAGGCTAAATAAAATTTTCGTAAGCACGTAAGCTATTTTATTGTTCTGCAAGGACTGATATGTTGATCAATTTGGATAAACACAACACAAATATGTTCAATTACTGTATCAATAGTGCTAATCTGTGTGGTTGATATTGGAGAATGAAAATGTGAGCCATGTAAAAGCAAAGCACAACAATTTTATATACATTAGATAGAAATTGGCCAAATTTTTCCTTGCAATAATAAAAAAAATAAGACAATACCTGGACGGGACAAAACTAGCGTCAAAATAAAGCATGGTAAACCAGGGGCACTTACTCATAGTGGCACTTACACTGTGGTAATATGCTTATATTTGTTATCCATTTTATTATAAAGGCTCCTAACTAGCATGTTTCACAGGTATTCTATGCTCCTGAGTTTGACTAATTTCTTAAAGGGGTTTTCCCACCAATCAACTTAGGCCCTATCCACAGGATAGGACCTAACTTGCTGATCTAAGAGGGTCTTAATGATGAGACACCTACAGGTCACGGGAATGGGGGATCCGACGGGGTCCCAGGTACCTGTGTTGCTCCCAGAGATGAATAGAGCAGACAGCCAAGCATGTCCGTTCTGCTCCATTCATCTCTATGGAGCTGAAGATTGACAAATGCCATGCTTTAACTTTCTGGTCATCTATATTGACTTTTAAACCAACCAAGAAAAAATTGCAACAACATATAACATGTACGGTGCACAAATTGTGCGTACTAAGACTAAAAAATGCTCCCAATAAGACTGTAAACCAAAAGACAAAAAGCAGGCGAATGCCAACACATATGAATGTAAAATGTAAGCTTTATTGATAAATACAGAATAAATCTAAAATACATGTATCAAATAAAGTCAGGGAAGTAAAAAGTGACTACTGCATTTGGTGTAAGCCATGAAAATGGCACTGCTGGAGAGGATTCCCCATGTGCACTTGTCTGCTCCATTCATCTTCGGGAGTGACACAAGTACCCAGGACCCCGTCGGATCACCATTCCAGTGATCTGTGGGTCTTTGATGTGTGCTACCACTCTCACCTAAGACCTGACTATTGACTGCACTTGAACTCCAACTGACCTTACCTCAATTTGTAACTGAAAACTCTAAGGGGAACATTTACTAAGGGCTTTGCGCTACACTTTTGTTGGACTGTGCACGTTCTTCATGGCTAAAACAGCTTGCACAGGTATTTAAGAAGTATCTGGACCGCTATTGTGTTGCACGCAACCCTTTTGTGGCGCAGTTGCGCTGGCTTCCATGCCACAAGTTAAGGGGTGTGCCGCCGATTGGTCCAACTGATTCAGACCGAGCACTGTATTTAACTTGCAAATTGTGTTGCATGCCCTATGTCGAAGATGCACCACAAAAAAAGATGGTGAACTGTTTCAGGTAAGTGCGGGGAAGCGACAGATTCATGATTTATGGCACACGATCTTAGTGAATAACCATACGCAGCATTATACATGAAAATAGAACTTTTAGTGCATTTTCTGACTTTTTAAGTAAATGTGCCCTTAACTATGTCTCTTGTTGATTAACACTGATATCTCTTAACCCAAGGTTGGATGAAAACCAGGGAGGTTTCTACTATAATTCTCTCAGGCGCTACCAGAATCATTTATTACTTATTCACAGTTTGGCTGAAAAATATATGGGCCCCACAAGTGCAATCCCTGATGTTATTCCTAAATCCCTTCCTTTTCCTTAATACAGGCGTGCAATAATAAAGTTTAAATGGAAAAGTGGTTAAATGTGTGACTTCCCCACTAATAGTGAAATACACATCAGGGATCTTGGTTTGTTGATGTCTGATTCAGTTGTCATTTCTGTTATGTAATATAGGGCTTTGAGACCTTTGTTCAAGTAAGCATAGGGATTTTAATAATTGAATCCCCTATAACTAAACATTTTTACCTACACAATTTACAAATGATAATTGTGAGACATCTGCTTGCCGCAGAATGCAGGCCATGTACTGAACATCTTTATCTAGAATGCTTCATTTTTTCTGTTTAACTAAATAGAACTAACCAACTGCACCTTAGAGTATTTCTATAATAAAAAAACATTATTATGCAGAAAAATCTTAATGTAAGTTACTGCAGTCATTACTCTGGATGTACACTTTTCTAATTAATTATTGAAGTGGAAGTATTGTCCCTTCACAGTATGTACTTTTTCATAATTATCGCTTTGGGTAGCATTTATCTTAATTAAGATCTCTTGCCTCTTAAAGATTCTGGGAATGGTGCATAATGTACATAAATCTATTATAGGTATGTCTTTATGGTATACAAAGGGACCAATTGTTCATAGATTAAATGTAAGAAATCTCTTCTGGGGTTTAACGGTATATGTATTTCTGTACTAAGGTGATTTTCCAAAAATATAGTATATTTATTGAAAATGCAAGAACATTCAAACATGCAATTATAACATTTCCATAATGTGTCTTAAATATCGAAACCAGTAGCCATTTATATTAAAAATTTCCCCCATTTGTAGCGCATGTTGACTTAAAATTATATTTTAAAATACATATTTAATTTTAATTAAATTTGAATTATAATTATAATCCCTGGCAGTCTGTGGCCTGTGGAAGGAATGGGGCCACAGACTGCCAGACGACAGACTATGGGTCCCACAGAGGGAAGGAGAATCTATTGTATGTATCCATACAGTTGATTACAATAAAACGAAGGTAAACACACATCTGTGCGCTCTGCCTTCGCACACTTTATGATGTCATCAGATGGGGCCACTGCTGCATTTTACAGTGTGCATGGGCAGAGTGCACAAACGGATGTGCCTGCTGCACAAAAAGAGAAAAGATGAAGCAGTGGGATGGCAGGGCACTGGAGTACTGAATTTTTTTATTTGTTATTTAATATGACAAGTGACCCTGCTGCTGTGGACATTACATTGCTAAAGGGGCTACTGTGGACATATCA